>JAPQRQ010000006.1:13832077-13845533 GCA_037367365.1 Apogon talboti
TTTCAAATGTCTATAAAAACATCAATTTTGTTTCAATTTACTTCAAACTTGGCGCATATATAGAGGCAATTGATATGTTAACATCAGCACATGCATAGCATTGATAACATCAGCTGGATCGATGCCAACCTAAGCTACAATACACGTGGGGGGCGGGGTTTGTTGTGCCTGGCACCACTTGTTTTTTTTTTAGTTTTGTTTTACTGTTTTTACAATATGTTCAATGAACCACACCTCCTGCCCTTACATACTCAGTTCGAATTATGAGAAACTCTCCTAAAAACCCTTGAACCCATTTGCATGAACATAAACATACTCAATACTAAAAAAAACACACATTAAAACTTTTTGCAGCCCACAATGGTTCAACTCACATAAGCCATAATTATGTTTGAGCATCAGTTTTAGTGCATTAGAAGACGTTTCTATAGGTTTAATTATCTTTAGTTTAGTATGATGCTATTTAAAACAGTCAGATAAAACAGGAAACAGGAAATGGATTCGACTTTATAGGTCAGGCTTTGAGTCATTTAATCAACCAGCCATGATAGTTGTACACACTTATATGCAAACGCTGAGGGACCATTTGTTTTAAGATGTACTTAAAAACTTGACAAGTTACAGGCTGTGAATCAGTCTGTGTGTGTGTTTGTGTGTGTGTGTGTGTGTGTGTGTGTGTGTGTGTGAGTCAGAATAGAAAGTAATGGAAACCAAGACTCCATTACAAATCCCACAAGACCCCCTGCACATGGTAAGACTTATACTTCACGCTATACAAACACACTTCCAGTGACACTTAAGCCCTTGGGATACGACATATTTATCTTAAGTTGGTTTCTGGAAGAAAGCACAGTTTAAGTAGATGATAGATTACTGTCATCGGTCAGACACTACAGCAGCGTTCTACTGTGTGCTCGTACTGAAGTTAAAACCGATACTTGTCGTCATAAACTCACCTAAACACATCTTCTCTGTAGGACATTCTTTAAATTACTGATACGTGCTTTTACCAAAATCTCTCTGAAGTGCATTTACAGTTTAAGTACCTTCATAAATATGGACATACTGTAGCTGTAATACTGTGGCTGGGTGCTCTGAATGAATGACACATTTGCTGAAGTACTGCCATGATTTCTAATGATCCGTTTAAGAAGAAAATAGTATTTATTACTGAGTCAGAACAGCCCGGAGGAGTCATGTGTGGAGAAAAAACACTGCAAGAGCTAGTATGACATCATTAACCCTGAAAGACCTAAACAGCAACTAAAGCATCTACTGATCTAAAATGTTTAATAACTTTGAACACTAATCCTGTCAATACAGTTAAATATTTCAGGTAAAATGTCGTTTTTCAGTGTCATCAGATATGTCGAAGAGTTAAGTTATTCACTTGGAGTAATTATGTATATATTGTATTATATTATTCGATATATGGCTATTGTTTTCACTTGTGTTCTCTTTGTTCTGTGTATGCCTCAACTAATACTTTATAATAAAGTATTTCTGATTTCTGATTATTTGGATGTTCAGATTGTCTGTAGTGAGAGTGGAAACACTGTTATTTTCTGCAAAACCGATGCACCAATAAAACCCATGTAGTTTGACAAATGATGTTTCTATGTTCAGTTAGTGATATATTTCGCTTCTGTTCTGAACTGACTCTTACGACTTTTATGAAAAACTATAAGATGAGTAAATTGAAAACAGATAAATATCAGATTTTCACTCAAAAATGCGAAATGCGGGGAATAATATTATGATAAATGGAGATAAATAACTTGTTGGAGGTTCATTTGGAATCCCCCACAAATATAGTTCAAAGTTATTTTTTAGGGTTAAAGAGCAAATCTGCATCAATGTACAGTTAATGTCAGAAAAAGATGGATCTAAAAACAATTGCCTTGGTAGTTTTTGCTCAGTCTTGATGACAGACGGACTGACGGTAATGAAAACATACCCTCCTCGGTAATAACAGGTAGCTCCAAAGGCGGGGCTACTAGTGTGTTTGATTTTGTGACCTTTGACCCCTCAGTCCTTGAACTTAATGAGTCAGGATGTAAAAGCGAAAGGTGTTTTTAGAGAAACCTCGAGTCAAGTCTCTACTTTGACACATATGCAGTATGAGCCAAGTCCAAGCACGCATTTGATGGAAGGAGTGGAAGTACATTTAGATTCATCCATACATCAGCACTTTCTTCATGTTGTTACAACTTAAATAATTGAGGTGAAAGGTTTTTGCCTGCGGATATAGATAAACCAGGACCATGTGTGGCTGGAAGAGCCACGCCATCTGTGGCTTTACATGAACATCAATAATGTGTTACTTTTGGTGGACTGAAAGTATCCGAATCAGGAGAGAGAAAACATGGAAAATCCAGACAGTATGAGAGAAAGAAAGGCGATGCAGAGGCTGGAGGGGTCACATGAGAATGAAGGTGAAATTTCAGACTTAAGAGTTTTATTAGGGGTTTTACTCAATAATGCGCCAACAATGAAAGCTCTTAAAGTCAAATCATGTCTGGAGGAAGAATACTATGAAAAGTAGGTGGGCCTGAAGTTTCACACTGAATAATTCTGGACCAAGTTATGTTCATTCCAAAAAGTTTTGGCTTCACCGACGAAGAAATGAATTCCTAAAATGGAAGCCAAAGTAATAAGTAGTTTTAATGTTATGCTGAATCATCTTCTCTTTTCAAAGCAATAACGCGATGACAGAGAAGCACACAGATGCGAGTCAGTGTTGAACATCGACATGTGAAGGAGATTAAATCCATTAAAGATGGTCTGAATCTACAGCACAGCATGAGATGAAACATTAACAAAGACAGTGAGGACAATAGCACATACTGTATATACTGTATATATGAATCGCTCATCACAGTGTAACAACACTGACAGGCCATAATCCCCTACATAGCTGATGGTTTTAATGATGGAAATAAGCTCCAAAGGTTGCATTTAAAGCAAATTTGCATCTGCGCAACAGGCGATGCAGAAAAACACAACCCCATGTTTGATTCATCAGGACCAGGAAAGTGGATTCAATAAAGAGTTGAAGAAACAATAGCAAGATTATGTGAGTCTGAAAATAATCCATCTATCCTCATGTAACCCCTCTTTACCCTTTCATTGTGCCCCCTCTGTCTTTCTGCACCTCTTTCCCTCCTCCTTCTGTCACTGTATTTAGATCAGTGTTATAATTTGATCAAGATGCAAGATAGTTACTGCGTAGAGACTAACCACAGCTGCAGTGATGGAGCGCTGCACTGAATCTGAAAGTACTTAAAAGAAACATTTTATTGCATTGTTATCTTTCTACAAGTCAATGCAGCTGTGCACATTCAGTAAAATGACATACTAGCGTTAAGGCTGATAATTTAATTTGAAAGCCTCTTGAAACTGAAATACATGAAGAAGAAGAAAAAGAAGAAGAAGAAGAAACTCAATTGTATTAATGGTAAATTCTGTACGTTTCACTAAAAACATTGGAAAATGACTTTGTTATGAATTGTGTGATGATGTTTACCATTTTTCTCAGTAACCTAGCACTTAGCATTAGCTCACTCTTTGACCCCGTCTGTCCCTTTTGTCCAAATATAGTCACTTCTGGCACCAAAAAGCCAACATCATAATGGCCAAATTGCAAACTACTGGCTTGAAACAGCAGATATGAAACCAACAGATGACGTCGCTGTTCCTCTGTCCACTAACCGTATACAGTATAGCTTCTGTTAACTACTAGCTGGTAGCTAACGATATATCTAGCTAGCTACCTGCTGTGAGATAAATAGTTAGCTGCTAGCTACTTTAGGTTCTTGCTATTCAGATAGTCAACTGCAAGCTATTTATCAGTTATCTACCTCTAAACTACACATTAAGATGTATGTTATATGTAAATGATTAGTGTACAAATTCAAGTAGATTTAATTGTATCTATTTTTCAAATTTTATAACACTTTCAGTCTTGGTAATGTTGTATCTAATTTTACGAGCTAACAAGATCTCAATCAAAATGTGCTCAGCCACAACTATCTTTAGAAATAACTGATGGAGCTGTTGTATAATTTTTATGTATTTTCACACAGTTTTATGGATGCTTAATGAGACAATAAACTTTAATATTATAGCCTGTATAATATTAGTGGTTCCAAAACCCATTTCCAGTGGCTTTAATCCTGCTAATTAACATAATGTGAAAGTTTGATGCTGTACACATGTCAGGAGAGTAAAGGAAAGGAGAGAGAAGCTTTCTGGATGTTAAATGTGGTCTGGAGAGGACAGACCACATGAGGTGGAAGAGAGAGGAGGAGGTGGAGGAGGAGGGAGGGGAGGTGAAAGCCAGGAGGAAGGTGAGTGGATGAGAAGTGGGAGTGTCGGGAAGGGGAGTGGAACAGAAGGATGAAGGCATTAAACCAGAAACAGGCTTTTGGATATTGAATTCTCTTGATCTAAATTATCACAGAAATGGGGTCCATGCTTTTCTATTCCCATCCTGCCCCCTCGTCTTTATCTAATCTCCACCTCGACCCCGTCTTTATTTGTATTCAGCCTTCCTCATGTTCTTCCCTCTAACTTTATCTCCACCACAGTTGTATCAACAAATGCTCTCACTGTGGGCACAAGACAGAAAAGGTCAAACAGCAATTATTTAGTATCTCCTCCCTCGCAGGCTTCCTTTATATCTCATGCCACGCATTTATATTTGTACTTCTACTCCTTATCCTCCTTTTTCTCTCTTCTTTCATTTTGCACATTTCACTCTTCCATCTGTCTGCCAGTAGTACTACTAACATATTCTTCATGTGTCCTAGAACTACTAAACAAAGTTGTCAGAGAACATAGTTAAGTAACATCTCTGAAGCCTCATAAAGCCTCTCTGTAAAACTCTATTGTCAGTGTGATATAATTTATATTCTGTCTTTAATATGGAGCAGCTTTCTTCCCCTCACATCTCCCCTCTCCTCCCCATCCTTACATAAGTGTCAGACTGGTTAACAAGACAAATAGTTTACAATAGGCTAAGAAAAAAGAGAAGAAATGCAGTGAGTGCATATGGATAAAAGAACAGGTCATGACCTTCCTTCCTCTCATGTGATAATTGTCATCTTTGTTCCTCTGTCTTTTGTTAGTGGTTCCAAATTAACCCATAAAGACCCAAACATCTACCGTCGACCAAAAGCATTTACTGATCTAAAATGTTTAATAATTTTAGGACTACTAATCCTATTAATATATGTAAATAATTCAGGTAAAATGCAGTTTGTTGTCTTTTCGGGGTCATCAGAGGCTCCGTAGTTACCGTAGAAACATCATCATCTCCTACAACATTAATACACCAGTAAAAACCAATGGGAGTTTGATTAATGACAGTGGATGGAAACACTTGATTTATGTTCAGTTATTGATATCTTTACTGAAAAAGTCACTTTTTCTTCAGTTTTCTCTGTTCCTGATATAATACAGGGTTCCTACAACTTGGACTACTTAGAACAGAATTTAATGCCTATTTCACAGTGATACTGGCAAAAATTTGTGACTCCTAGAATTTAGGAAAATGTATTTATTTACTTCAACACCTTGGTTCCCACCATTCTGCATCATTTCTCACCGGGGGCTGCAAAGTTCAGGATAATTGGTTCCTAATTTCAATATAAACTGTCGGGTTGGAGCAGGTGGAACTGAGTAGACCAATGTTAATTTCTTTACAGCTTGGACACATTTAAACACAACACAGGGAACAAGTTTATGGCAACATAACTTAAGACCTACCATATTAAATGAAAGACTTTTTCAAAGCAAAGTAATGAATGCAGATTTGTTAATTCAAGACTTTTAAGACTTTTTAAGACCCCATGGGAACCCTGTAACAACCATCAATTTTATGAACATGTACATGACCAGTAATATTAAATATAGGAAAATACCTGATTTTCAGTGAAAAAATGCAAAATACACAGGATAATATTATAATAAATGGTGTTAAATAGAGAGAAAAAATAATTTCGGAGCTTTCATAAAAGCAGCACTGGGTTTTTATGGGTTGTGAAAGTAATGCAGAAGAAGAAAGTTCATTTCTGAAGATACTACAGCAGTAAAAATGGTTCTTTTTCACTCATGTCTACCAGATACAGGCTTTGAGGCGGTGCACGGTGGTTCACTATAACGGCCTTCTGGGGTAACTAAATGGAATGAAGCCATCATTACTTATCAGTACCATCTGTGTGCCGAAGCCAAAATATCTCTTGTGTCTACATTAAGTGAGTTTTCAAGCTGAATCTTGAAACTGAGCTATTCGCTGTTCTGCAATAAGCTGTTGATGCTTTCTTCTTGGCTGAGTGCGGCGACCTCGCGGGGGATTTGACAACCTCAAGGTGACAACAGGACTTAAAGCAGTGACCAAGTAAATATGCAACAAATAAACGCCTACGTACATGTTTTGAATAAATGTTCAGTATGTATTTCTGCCACTCAATGAAAACAACAGCAGATAAAAGAAACTGTAGATCCATCACCTGTTTATTTACTTCTGTAGTAAATACCATATAAGTGTGTTTCCCAGAATGGGTCACAGAGTTGTCATTAATGGATTACCGACTATCAAAGGGGAAACATTAGAGCAACATTCAGTCATTGATTCATTTCCGAATCACTTAATCCTCCAGTGTGTTATGGGGATGAAATAGCCTATATGCATTCCAGGTAGAGTAATATTATAATTTGTATGTTGTAAGTTATATTTTGCATATACAATAGACACGCCTTCTCTAGAGGAGTTTATGAATGTCAGCCTCAGCAAAGTAAATATCTGTAGGAGTTGCAACATTAAAATGAGAAAAACAACATAAAAGAAATAAAAAGGTCAAAATGATGTAAAAGGTGCAACAAGATGTAAAAAGAATAAAATGATATGATAGGATATATTTAAAATAGGGACTCTCAGACTATTTTAACAGTGAGAGTTTCAGTAAAAAGGTAAATCTATGAAAATTGTTGACATATTTGTCCAAATTTGTCCTTGGGGTCTTGAGTTGAAAAACTTTGGGAATCTTAAACATAAACATATACAATGTGAGACTGAAAAGAGTCACTCAGAATATTACATTAAGAGGATATTCAATACACATTGCATTCAGTGATGTACTGTATATCCATGTCATGGCATTTAATGCAAGTGAAATAGCTGTAAATAACACTAAAAGTTTGTGTTATAGGAAATATGACACCCCTGACATCCAACTAAATGAACAAGAATAATTAGACTATACATTTAATGTAATGTAAGTACAGCTGTATGGAAGTATCTAACATCGGTGCAGTCGATTTTAGAGATTTTTTTTGCTACATCCTGTGGGTTTAACTCCCAGCAGAATAATAAATACAGTCCTAAAACCTCTGAACTGCTGCTTGAAGGTTCTAGCAGTAAGTCTGGGCCTGTAGAGCAGCAGGAGGTTTCCTTTACTGGTGACAGAGAAGGTAAATCAGAGATTGCACTGGAGCATGATCCAGTAAAGATGGCAAAGAAAGTTTACAACCATGTTTGAACTATTTAATGTCACGCAGTAGGCATTTTCCCATCCGGTGTTTATGTGCATGTGTATGTTAGAAAGTGGGAAAGAAACCACAGGCCTCTGCACCGATTAAATGACTGGACTTTAGGCTTCTGTATTTAAATATGCATGTGTTTGGTTTAATGCAAATGAGTGTGAATACGTATGCACTGATGAATAATGTGACTGGGAATGCTCAGCCCCCCATATGGTAACTATAGTCGATCCACCACAGCGCACATTCACAGAAAGACAAATGACAGCTGTGTTTTCTTTGTGGGTCTAATTATTTCCTAGAGACCACTTAGCTTGTCACATTATGGAGGGCCAGCAAAGGGAACACCATCCATATGCACGTACTGAAACAGACACTGAAACACTAACATTCAAGCAAACACAGACGCGCTCAGTGAGAGGTTCTGTCTCATCCATCCAGTCCACATTTCTCTCTGTGACTCAATATTTCATATGCGATAAACATGCAATAAACACAAGAAGTGAGTTTTGTATACAAAAATGTCCACTTAGTGTATCCCACCATTAAACAAAGTGGATGTTGATCTTAAACTTTTGCATATCGTGGTTTTTTTTTCACTATGACTTCACCCGTTCTGCTGGAGGTACTGAGGTTGTGTAAACATAAAACCTCGTGGTGGTTCTAGACCGGTGATAACGCCAGTTTGGGGTTTGGAGTTAAACTTGTGAAGCGTCTACGAATTGGTTTACTTTTCCATGAGCTGTAGAGCTACTATGTTATTATGTCACTGTAGAGCTGCATAATTCAACAAAAAAGTCATATATTGTAGAGAATATTGCAATTAATCATTTGAGTCTAAATGGTTGATTGATGAAAATACACACGTTACTGATCCTTTTGAAAGTCTAACTTAAACATACAACTTTTAAATCACTATGAAAAACATTTAATATCTCTGCTCAGTGTGCCTGATTTCACATGATCACCCTAAACCTTATAATTGCAGCCGTCAGTGATTCCTGTATTCCTCAAATAAAAAAAGGAGTCAATTAGATGGTGTCTAATGATATCTGGGAGCAAGGACAAATAAAAGCTGGTCTTCCAATACAGGTTGGCTAAAAAAAACATTGCAGATAAATGTGTAAACTAGTTTAATTTCACATATTAAAGAACATAATCCAACTATCTTCAACATTTTATTGTTGTAGATCACACAGTGTCATATAAGTGTTTAATGTGTATATTATTGTGTTGCTGTCTGATTTCAGTCACTGCAGCTGTGTACATCGTAGGTTTTCAGCAAAAATGTCATTTGTAGAAACTACCGTGGGATGGCAATAACATAAGAAAAGCTCTGTTAAGCAACAAACTGTTTTTATTCCACTGAAACACCAGATTACTTTTATTTTGGTGTTTCGTTTGTACAAAAGAATCATACTTTATCATCATAAATGGGATAGGAACATGTCCAATTGTTAAGACTAGGAACCTTCAATAAAGGCATGGTACCATCTGCAGCTGAGAAAAATAAAGGCCACTATTTGAAGTAGTACGGCATAGAATTGCACAGGCTGAGATTGGGTTTCGGTTAATTCTGCGTGACATCACTGTATATGTGTGTAAATATCTGGGCTTTCAGAGCAACAATAGTGATAACTTAGACCACAATAACAATCAGCCTGCATTATTACTGTATGACATAAACAAATACACAATACTAGACCTATTTTTCAAAGGGTGGTGACACAATAGTTGATCATGTTGACCACGACAGAGAAAATAAAGCGGGGGTGATGCTTTAAACCCACTGTCTGGGCTTAGATCTGGCTCTTTGACTACTGAGATGCTGAGAATTAGTTTGATAATGAGCACTCTGAAGCTGTCCTCGTACTGTCTTATTGGAAAACATGACATGTTGTGTGTACCTTTCTGAGTGGGGTGGTGTGTTGTGTCATAGCCATGGGGAAGCTGTGAGCGCCTTTAAGCTGCGTCTTCTCCCAAAGCGAGGCCAGTCTGTGGACACACTTGTCTTTGGAGCATAAGGGAACACTGGACTTATTCTGTATTGGAGGACAGAGAAAAGACCAAAGAAGAAACACAAAACATCTTTAATATTACAAGCTTGTCTGAAACTATTTAGATATTAAAATTCTTAGACTTATACTAAGTTCTAAAAGCAGTAGATAAATGTAATTATGCACATGTACTCAAATGATGAAATGAAGTTTTTGTTCTACTTCACCACAAATTTTACAGATTACACATTTTTCATGTCGAGTGGAAAAAATATCTTTATGAGTTGATAAAATTCTCGTACTTCTCTTGGATTTGCTGGATGTTGTATTGTCACAAAGCTGAAAACAGGCCTTTTTTTCTGAACCCACAAAACATTTAGGGACACAGACATGCTACAAAAATACAGTATATGACTGAATAAGACACATTGCTATAGATTAGTATGTAACGTTGTTCCAATGAGCTCATGTTTAAGCATCTACAGCAGTAACATGCAACATTATCGCAGCAGCAAAACATCAAGTACAACAGTGTATTTTCTGCACAGTGACTAGTGTTACTTGTACTCTAAGTGTTTTTTGACAATATATTCTACTTTCTAAAGGTTTTGAACTGCATGTTTTACTACACTTGCAGTATTTTCTAAGTGTCATATTAGTATGCTGTCTAATAGTTCATGGATGCTGGTAGATCCATAGCTTTAAGAGCTGCATATTTGAGCACACCTGTAGATGCAACAGCATGATGTGAATCCAAACGTGAGGCTGTCGACTGGTCAGGCTGAAACAGGACTTGGCGTACAGACAGTAGTGTCCCTTCAGAGGACAAGAGAAGGACAGCTTGGCCACGCAACCTCGGTTAGAATCTGTCAAAAGTAGAGCGAGGCAAAAATCATTACCAAACACTGTACAGTTTTAATTACAAACTCAGTCATATCCAGTTATCCCTCTGAGTCTGTGTGTTGTTCTGCTTCTTGCACGTATGGGTTTGCGTAACCTTGGAAACATAGTCATAGTCATACAGTGATTTGTAGCACGCAAGGACACATCTTTTCTTCCCATCGTCACCTCCCACGAACCTCCACGTCTCAGCCAAGGACAAGGAGTCTGTTAAGAGTTTCTGTATTTCACATGGAAATCATCTGCATCAGAGCAGTGATCATTAATGAGACTCCATAGTGGTCATGCAATTTAGTGAAGGACAGTAAAATGAGGACCACAAAACTTTTGTGTTGGTAATTGTGGAGTAATCAATATGTAAACACAAATCAAGACAGGCTCAGGTCATGGAATGTCTGTAATTGTGATGAAATTGCTGATGTGCAAAGTCAGTCATACACGTCAGTATCGTGTATGAACGTTATTGGTACAAAGCAACGCATTGACTCTTTGAGTCACCGAGTCTCAGCCACTGTCACAGCAGGTGACAAGAACCTGTCGTGGAGATGTGCCAGGTGGATGTGGCGATCCTGAACAGGAGTGACAGGAGTGAATGTACACAACCCATTACTGGCCACTCAAGGCTGATCTCTGCTGTTTATTTAGCCTTGATGCGGTGCTGTGATGACCTTGGAAGTGCCTTGCTAAAGCTGTGTGTGCATGTTTACAGTGGTGTTCACTTTAGCGTGGCGTGATGACTACTGATGATGACTCAGTGTTTTCATAGCTAGTGGTCACTGTGTAAACTCACACACAACAACAACAACATGTTGACTTAATCCTGACGTTGAAGTACTGATGCATTACTGGATTTTGTGCAAGCTGAATACAGATTAATTAGTTGTTAACAAAGAGTCATTTAAGCATGAATAACAATAAATGGTGTTTGTTATTTTTGAAGAATTACACAAAAATGTGCTGTGCATCAAAACTGTGTCTTTTTACCGTCACTGTGTATAATAAGGGGAATCCTTTGACATCATAATAAGCATAAAAATGTGTTCTATGCAACATACTTGGGTTTGATTTAACGGGAAAATAACATCTTCTGTCAGGCAACAGAGCAAGAATTGTGAAAATTGAACAGCTTGGAATATCCGCAGGAAACTTTATTCAGTGAGTAGATTTTTATCTGTTTTGCAAGGACAACATGTGTAGCTGTGGTAGGTTTGTAGCTCCATAATGTGTGCTTTCAGCAAATACAATGTTTTCAATAACACTGTTTTATTACCTGTATGTCTTGTTCACTGAGACATCTGTGTTAAATTCGAGTTAAACGAATCAGAGTGTGTGTGTGTGTTTAGCTTCTTGTGTATAAACTGCAGTGTGTGTGTGCGACTGTTCACTCATAAGCACATGTATGATTTTCAGACTGTTTGTATGGCTGTTTGGCTGCTTATTTAATTCACGTGTGTGTAGAAGTCTGGACTGAGGTAACATGTCCATGTCCATGTGCGCTCTTTCGTGTAATCCTCGTCCCATGAGGCCGAGCTCTGTGGCTCATGTGTGGGTCAGCCAGCAGCGTGATGACATCATCCAGCTGAGACCACCTGTGACATCATATCCTAAGTGCCCTGGGGTTGATTCTCATTAAAAGACTTAATACAACGAGAATAAATGAACCAATTAGTCCGCGAGGAATGGCGCGCGATGTATGTGAGTGTTTAATATCTGTGTGTGCTTAATAATTATTTACATTCATTTTCAGATTTAATCAATTACACAGAGGCCAAAGGAGGAGTTTGTTATTTTTCCATCTCAGTTCCTGTTTTAGTGTGTGCATACATGTGCGAGTGTGTGTCGCATGACTCCTGGCTGCCTCTCACTTCAATGACATTAAGGCCAAAAGGCGGAGAAATAACATCCTCTCCTGTCAATCAGATTATCATCACCTCTAATGTACCTTTTTGGTTGTTGAAGCTGGTTAGATTATAGCAACGTCCATATAGGTGGGGGTGGCTGCAGATGCTCACAGAGAGAACACAGAAAGGAATGCTATAACTAATAGAATATTTATGTTTGTACTGTAGGTGTATGTTGATGCATGTGCAAAAATGTGTTCTGAATTTGTGTGCATACTGTGCAGATGTGGAAGGTCATTGAGTTCTTGTTGCCCAACTCGTGTATTATCTTTAGACATATAATATACTGTATGTCTGTCTCTATATGCTCAAGTAAGGCGAGTATTTGTCTATATTATTTATTTGAATTATACCATATAAGGTGAGTATTTTTAAAAAGGACTGGATCAAGTTAAAAATCTGACTTAACTAGTGAACGTAGACACTGTAAATCAAAGCACAACAAATCGGAAAATGTAAAATAAGCAGAAATCAGCGAAAATGAATGAAAATAAAATATCAAATCTCTGAATATTAGGTATGTGAAACAAAAATGTAATTACAGAGTTTTGATAAACAGATTAGATTAAGTTAAAAAAATGAAAAAAAAGCTGGAAAACGTGAAGCCGCATGAGGTTTTTGATTTCATAGCATTTCAGATGAACTGCTTGACCTCCCTTTTCTTTCAAAACACAGAAAACTGCAGTGACAAATACTTTGCATGTCCTTCGTCTGTACGATATATGGTATAGATTCATGTGCTTCCACTGCTGCCTTCTGTGCTGCAGAAGTAACTGACTATAATTACCCACATCAAGGTAATTCTCTGACCTTTTTATCATGATTAATTTTCAAATTAGCTCAAGGACAACATTCTTAAGTTGGGGTAATTTTTAGATTCTAATATTGTAAATATAAATAATTGATGAAGTCATGTTTTCCAGATTTTTCATGAAACACAAAAAACTTAACCCTTTATTGGGCAAGTGACTGGTAATTTCTACATACATTACAAGACAGTGACAGCAACAGCCCCTGTAAGGACAGTGAGTCAACAAATTCAGGTCCAATGTGGTCTACAGGGTCTGTAAGGTCCACCTCTGCATGAACACTGAGTGTACCTGCTTTGTTAGGTAC
>JAPQRQ010000006.1:13857829-13868817 GCA_037367365.1 Apogon talboti
TATATAGTGTCAGAGCAATGACAGAGCAGTGAGATCAACATGGTGACTAATAATAATCAACAAAAGCTTTACTGTAACAAGTGAATGATGAGTTCCTGCTCATTATCTGGACCGGTGATACTGGACTGGATCAACAAAGGATCTGCTCTTCCGGGAAAAAAACATGTTTCTCTCCTTCCACTGAATTTTAAATCATTCATTTAATACCATTGTCTTTTCACTACTGCACCACTGATCCGGATATAATATGTAGTTTTGGTAAGTCACAATGGGAAGATTTGGACGGGTAGAGCTTTTGAGCACGGAGATTAAAATAACTCCAAAGAGTTTGTTTCAAACTGAGACTCATGGGATATACTGGGGTTTTGATGATTAAAATCAGTCATTTCATTCATATAAGTAGCTTAATTCTCAAATAATAAAGCAAGCATATGTATAGAACTGAGTGAAAAGGTGTAGGTTGATCATTTATCTTATTATATCTCCTCTTATATTTTTTTTCTGAAGATCTCTATATATGATGATGATGATGATGATGATGATGATGATGATCTTATCTTTAAATAGTTTTTGACATAAGGTGCTGTGTGTTTATTTAAGTCTACCTGTTGGTAGTGGAAGTGTCAGACAACAGTATAAGCCTCTGGATCTGTGTGTGAGCTTGTGTTTTCTACTTGGTGAGACAACGGGGAACAAATCATGTGAGAGTAGAGCTTTCCTCTGTAATCACTCCTGCTTGTTTTAATGTGTGTGTGTTGGAATACCCACTGCGCCACAGACTTAGGCTTCATAACATTTCTACATATTAAAGTATTTTTATTTTCTATTTGAGCAGTCTGTATTTATTTGATACCAACAGCTGGTGACAGATGTTTACTGCAGAAAGATAACACTGTTCATCTAGTTTGTGTTTGTGAGGCATCTTAGAAACTCATCATTAACTCATGTAAAAAAAAAAAAAGGTTTTATTATTCATTCTGTCAAACTGTATGTTTCTTATGTTTCTTGGTAATCCTTAACTAAATGCAAACTTTTATTTAATAATTGTGCAATAGAAAGACAAAGAATGGTCATCAATGGTGAGAGACAAATAAGTTTTTTGGATTTTGACTTTTTTTTTTATTATATCTATTTTTCAGACAATTTGCTAGTCAAGAAAAACACAGTTTGCTGTAATGATAAAAATTGTTGATATTATGATCTAACATCTATTTTTGTGCCAATCTGTCAAACATGTCACCAACATCAAAACAGCTGTTCTCTTCCCTTCATATGTCTGATTTCATACCTCAGCACATTTTGACCTGTTCCTCAAAAATTATTTTTTAGAAAAGTCTGTATGCAGTAGCAGAGACAACTCCAGCAGCTCTGAACAGACTGTAGAGAGAAAGTTAGGATGATGTCACTTTTGACTTTTGGGTGTGTAGTCTTTATAATTATGTATTTTCACAGACGTCAGTGGTTTTACATCATACGTACAACTGATGGCACAATTCACATGAGATCTCTCACTGTTAAATATCATTGTTATTATTTTGGTGTCAGGTCCAGAGGAGCAGAGTGTAAGGGTGGGACTTTGCTTCTTTGCTGGTAAATGTCATTTTATATTCATGATGCCGTATATCCCAATATGTTACATTTTCTGTAAATTCAGCACAAAACTGTTAGATTTACAGATAAATGTGCTATATTGTATAATGGCCTATTTCTTCAACGTCCTTGACAAATAGAAGGTTTTTATACCATTATTTTTCTCTGTTTATGTACATTAGAGTAAAATTTTAATCCAGAATGCAACGAAATGTAAAAAAAATATATAAAATATAAAAAGGTCTTTAGAAATGTGTTCAGAATGACTACGTTCTGTGTCATATTCTCTCTCCTTTGTGTTTGTTTGTGTTATCGTCATGCACATTTCTTGCCTGTTTGTGTTCTGTGCAGAATATAAAGCACTGTTGTATTTTATTTATTGTCTAATCCTTTGCAGTACAGTGTCCTTGGGTTTTGTGAAAGGTGCTTACAAATAAAATGTAAGATTATTATTATTATTATTAATGTCATGAAGAGTGTGATTGGTGAAGTAGACAAGACAGTATAATATGAAACTACATGATAATTTTGTCCAGCCCTACAGTGATCAGTTTGTTCCTTTCGTTTCACTGATGTTTATTCAACTGTTCAAAGTGAAAAAGCTGCAGTTCGCTCCAATCCTGTAAAATGTACTTTTTAATATGTATTGAAAGTCTGTGCTGGTACTTGTACCTCACTGATGATGCCCACAGCACCATGGATTTTGGCCACATGACCCAGGAGAGTAGGACATTGCTGTCCCATAATCCTCAGCGTTGGTAGAAAATTGACCAGTGACGAGGGACTGGCCTGAGACACATCAACCAGTGCTCCCAGTAAGGCCTCGGTTAAAGACTGGTCACCAAGGTAACCGACCAGCACAGGCACCTGAGGGCTCAACATCTGTACAGACGAAAAACACAGGAAGAACAAAAATATAATGGAACAATAACAGAAATGACAAAGAATATCAGTGACAACCAAACAGGCTGGTGTGTGTTTATTAAAGATCCAGGCTGTGAAGTGACCCAGCAGGGAGATTAATGTGATGACCAATAATAATCAACAACAGCTTTACTATAAGACTAACTGGACCGTGATGAGGAGGTCCTCCTCATTAGCTGGACTGATGATACCGGACTACACTAGACTGGACTGGATTAATAAAGGCTCTCCCGCTGCTTCTTTATGAGTCATAATCTGCTCTTCAGGGGAAAATATTTGTCTTTTCCCACTTCATTTCAGGCCATTCATTTTAATATTACTGTCTTTTCAGTACTGCATCACTGATCCGAATATAATGTGTAGTTTTGGTAAGTAACAATGGGAAAATTTGGACTGGTTGAGCTGTTGGGGGTAGAGATTAAAATAAGTCCAGATGGCTGGTTTTGTCTCTCCAGGACTTATATGAGTATGACTGTCCATGTTTTACCACCATGCCTCTGTTTACTGGTATGTGGTACTTTCCCTCATGATGACCATCAGCAGCTCTGCCCTGAAATATGCAGGATTAAGGGAATTCCTACTGAGAAATGTGTGCTCCACGTGCACTGCTCCATTTCCTCAATTCTTACTGTGTTTCAGTGGGTTTTTCTGCTTTTTGACATGAGCTTATAACAGGAAATAACTACATTGAACAATAAAAGGTGTGAGTACGCCTGAGTCATTGGAGGAAAATCACACACTTCACTGTATTTCAAAGGTATAGAAACTCAGAAATAGTTTGGGATATGTTTTATAATTTCATTTATAATCTCAGTGTAGATGCTGACCTGTTTTGTTTTGCTGATCTCGACCAGGTCTTGCACTTTGGAGGGTTGCTGATTACTTAAAGTATATTGCACTTTAGTCATTTTGTCAAACTTTTTATTCTTAAATTATTGCCTGTTTTTTAATTTATTATTATCACTGATCTTTTAACCTGTTTTTCATCATGATATGTGCTGCTGTCGTGTGCCACGTCGCCCTTGTAAAAGAGATGGAGATTTCAATGGGACTTTATCTTAAAAATAAAAAATAATAATAAGATGCAGTGTGTATTATATAGGGGTAAAACTACACAAATACTTACTAGTGGATGTTGTTCTGCAACCATCTGAAGGAGTCTTAGCAGATGTTGTTGCTCTGGTGACTCTAGCTGTGACATCATCACGGTAAGGTTGCCTAGGTGATGGTGGATGATATCCGGTTGTCTCGGGTAGACTGATGGCAACACTCGTAACAGCATGTGGTTACCTGTTGGAAAACAGAAATGATTACACTGAGGTCCCTATCTGATCTAAACCCTCTAAAATAATTCATTTGATCTGAAACAGACCTGGTGATTATTTGTCTCATGGAGTGAAGTATGAAAATGTTACACACCACTAACACCAGGCCTTTATGGTATGAAGAAAATATGGAATGTGGTATAACATTAGTCACTATTGCATCTAATCTGACAACTAGCTGATTGGAAAAATGGAATGAATACAAAATGTGACAATATGACACACACACACACACATATATATATAGATATATATATATCTATATATATGTATATATTGTATATTTACTCCCATTTCCTGTCTGTACATATGCAAATAATTTTCAAGAGTATTTTTATATGCAACTGACCTATTGTGACCAAGTAATTTCCCTTGTGGATCAATAAAGTTTGTCTAAGTCTAATCAGAGCCAATCAGATGGTATCAGTAAAAGGTGGCATCGATAGCAGCTGGTAGCCAAAATTAGGCCTCTAAACAAGGAAACAGAGAATAATAGACCCCATCTGGATTTTTTTAATGGTTAATTTGATGTTCATTTGTACATTTGTTCATTAATCACAATATGTTTGGTGCTTACTCTTTAGGTATTTAGTACTCTGCTTTGGATATTCAGTTGTGCATTTATCCAGTGAAATATAGTCAACTTCAGACATGAATAATGTGTTTTCAGTGTCAGTATGGGATGAAGGTGAGGAAAATATTGCAGGGTTAATTAGCAGTCTGCTCTTTCCTGCTCCAAACCATTATTATTACATGCACTGACCACTTTTTTTTAGGTACTCCTTGCTAGTGCTAAGTGTACCTAATACAGTGGCCAGTGTGTGCTTCTGTAGCCCATCTGCAGAGATGCTCTTCTGCATACTGCGGTTGTAACCCATAGTTATTTGAGTCAGTGTTACATTTCTATTAGCTTAAACCAGACAATTCTCCTCTGATGTCTGACATCAACAAGGTCTTTATACTCAGAGATCTGTTGATCACTATACTGTATATTTTCTGTTTTTTTGACCATTCTCTGTAAACCATAGAGATAGTTGCATGTGATAATCCCAGTAGGTCAAAAGTTCATGAAATTCTCAGAAGCCCATCTGGGACCAAAAGTTGTGTCACATTCAAAGTCACTTAAAACACCTTTCTTCTACTTTTTGATCCTCAATTTTGTCTTGCCTAAATGAAATGAGTTGGCATTTTAGATATATGTATTAATATGCAGTTGAAAAGATATACCAAATGAGTTGGGCAGTGAGTGTACGGGTATATTGGCCTTTAAAATCCTCGTCAGTTCACCTTTAATGTTTGCTGATGCCATTCATCATCTTCTTCATGTTCATATTACAACAATAAGAAGAACATGAAAATACCATTAATTGGTTAGTACTAAATGATGGACAGGGGACATGAAACAATAGTACTACTGTGGTTTATTTTCTGTGGAAAAGCAATTAAACTTATTATTCACTTAGATTTATTACAAAACTAGATTGCATTTCACTGTTTTACAATAACTGTGATAATATTTAATGTAGTATTACACTAATATCAAATTGGCTGCACCCTACTGGTAACACAGTGTAAAATAATCTAATTTTCTGACAAATCTAAGTGAATTAAAAGTTTTATTGCAGTGCCTTATGTTACCTAAGGTACAAAGAAAATAAACCACACTTATATTGTCCACTTTAAGGTTTTCCTAACAAACAGCCGACTATTGAAACACATATATATCAGGTAGTGGGTACATCTGTCTACTTGTAGTGAGTGATTATACCATTCATGTACGACTGTGTGACTTCAAGTTCAGTTACAGTAATAAAATGATGATACATAATGTTGGACAGCGTGGATGTCCAACAGAATAAACAGTAAAAGGTATCATTCCAGCCCAAGAGATGAATGGTGGAAAAGTTATGTTACAGAAAGAAACTGATGGCAGGCAGCTGGATAGCAACGATCTAAAATTAATAAAAATGATAAATTCCACTTGGTCTTGCTATGATATAAGTCTTTTCTGCTGCTTATTTCTGTCAGAAATAAGTCATGATTCGACATCTGTGTTGAGAGCAAAAGAATGAATCTTCAATGGTGCTGATGCGGGAAAAACAGAAAGTCAGCGCTGAGGCATGAGTGGATATAAAGGCATTCAAAGTCCAACAAAAGCCACGGGGTTACTCAACAACCTCTGACTTTCACATGAAACATCTTTAACTAATTCAAGTCACAGAACAAAGACGCTTGTTATCAAATGCTCGGTTCATTATTGGTGACATTTGGAACAATGGCTTTTGTGTCTTCCAATAAAAAAAAAAAAAGACGTCAAGCAACTGTATAGAAAAAAGGTGCTGTTTTAACAATAGTATAGATTTTATGTAATGGGGATAAGGGGGTTCTCTCTAAACATGTTTTAAGTATCTGTGGCAGAGATAAGGACAGAGAGACAGACTTTTATAACAGTATGGAGCTGATTTATCCTAAGCTCAAACTCTGAACTAGTTTGAAGTAAAAGAGGTGTTGAACCTCATCTGAACACATGAGGTTTAACTTAGATGTTTACATGTGCCAAGAGTAACAGATGCCAATTATGGAAGACCAAGGAGGTAAATTGGTGTCAAAGCCAATTCCTTAAAAAAAAAGTATTAGCTAGAATGTCTGAAATGCTAAATCTCCATCTTTAAGTGTCTTCCAAACTTCCTGGTTCAAATTATTACTATATTTCCCATCCTTAACCCATAAAGACCCAAACATGCACCAAAACTATCTACTGTTGTTCCACTAATTCTATCAATACATGTAAATAATTGGTGTAAAATTCAGTTTGTCATCTTTTCATGGTTTATTTTACCTTTACTTAACCAGGTAAGTTAGTTGAGAACTGATTCTCATTTTTAATAATGACCTGGATGTATAGAGACGAACAACCAATCACTCTCACATTCACACCTATGGCCAAATTAGAATAACCAATTAACCTATCAGTGCATGTCTTTTGGATGGATCAGATATGACCCATTTGGACGTTCAGAGGCTCCGTAGTGAACGTGGAAACACCGTCATCTTCTACAACATTGATTCACCAGTAAAACCCATGGAGTTGGATCAATGACAGTGGATGGACACACTTGTTTTTGCATTCATTTATTGATATCTTTGCTGAAAAAGTTTTCATGGACATCTAAATCAAATATAGGAAATAAAATATAGGGAAATACATGATTCACAGTGAAACATGCAAAATACAGAGGATATTATTATTATAAATGGTGATAAATCACTTAAGAATTATGGGTTAAACACATATGTAAAGTATACAAATGTTTAAATCAATAAGGTAACTGTCTACTTTCACTACAGTTATTGGTTGCCTCTATATGAACATTTCAGGACATGGTGTACTCATCGTATTTGATAATACTTCACATAGTTTTACACAGGTGACCCACAGCTGTAATTCACTTTAACCGTGTGTTACATGCTGTAAAATGGACTGACTGTTCTGTTCTGATGAGTTCAAATCCAGGATTCACACACAGCGTTGTAATATATGACATACAGTCATATATTACAACACACACCCTCCTTTATATTTACGACACAAATCATCATAAGCAGACAGATACAGAAAAGGTTCACAAAGAGGGAGCTGGTAATAACCATAAAGTGCAGGTCGTAGGTTTTACAGGTTTGTTCAGAGGAATGTTAAAAGGCAGGAGGAGCCGTCGTTCTGGACAGGAACACACTGTGAAATATTTATAGAGAGAACCTAACACTCTGCCCTTAGACTCTACCTTCAGGCACACACACATCTACACAAACACCATGTGTGGTTATACTTTATCAGTTATTAATTCACAAACTTTATTTTTCCTAACCACGTTAAAACAAGACAAAACTGGTTTTAAAAACTTTATAAATCATGAATAAGCTGTTTTAAGAGACAACCCACATCGCTATTTGGTTCCTTTGTCTATATCAGAAGCATTTACACTTTATTTATCTGTTTTTTATGTATTTCATTCTCTATTTTTATTCTATTCTATTCTTAGCATTGTGAGTTTTTTTTAATGTGACCTGAGCAACTCATTTTTTTACTTGTACAGAATTGACAGTAAAGTCCCTTCTAAAGTCTCTGTTTAGCTTCATCTTCAAATGCAGTAAACTACTGTTAATATTCTACATGTCTGCTCACATTTAGCTTGGAAAACTACCAGAATAACTCCAAAAGCTTACGATGCTATGTTATGTACAGAATTGGGTGAAATGGGGAAAAAAAAAAGTTGTCATGATAAAATTTTTTAAAACACTTGATATTGATAATTATCATCATAAATTTCATTTTCTAACATTTCTGACACTTACATTAAACAATCAGGATGAGCTGGGATTTAACAGAGTAGCTAAAAAAGCACAGCGATAACTTGATTTTATCACATGTTGAGCCTAAATTGATAAATGACAAATTATAAATTAAAACTTCTATAATCGTGGGTCAATAACTTAAACCTAAGTAATACCCTATAAATTCTTTATAAAAGTATGATTGATGTAAATTGGTGCAAAATACATGAATACTTCTCAGATCAAACGCCTCTCCACAGCATCCTCTGTGTTTTTGTGAATCGTATCTGACCTTCATACCTTCATTCCAGCTTACACCCAACCATCACTGTGACTTACAAATCCCAGTGAAATATCCTGTAATGACCTTTATTTGTTTAGCACATAAAAGGCCGCTTTGTAACAGACATTTTCCAAGGAAAGAAAACATTGTGTGAAGAGGAAAAAAGACACTATGCCTTCCTTTTGCATCTCAGTTATGTTTTTTTTTTTTCTCAAATGTCACATTAGAGTCCCAAGATGAAGTAAAAACAAAACATGAGCCAATCCCAGAGAGAAAAAAAATGAATGAAAATGGATTTCATAAAGCTATTGGCTATATTAATATACTTACTTTGTCCCTGCTATATTAAAAGTTTGCACAGAATACTTTAATAAAGTACCCAAGAGAGCCTTTACACAGAGTGATTCATGGGAAAATGAATGCATAAGTGAGTCATGGATGAAGGGAAAAGCCACTACAACCTATAGCAATGACAAAAAACCAAAAGCCAAAGGTTTTTCTGACCTTTGGCGACTTAACGACTTAGACTGAAGATTTACATGTGGATGTGTAGCTTTGCTGACCTTTAACATACATATAGGATTTCAACTTCTACAACGAAGATAAGGGGAAAACACACGACTATGATTTTATCTCATTCTCTTTAAACCTACCACTATTTACTTAAATGAAAACCATTGAGTAAAGCCAATCAGGAAGCAGTCGTTTAAAACCCGTAGATTTTTGTCTCTGCAGTGAAAATATGCTAAATAAAGTCAGGGACATCGCTTAGTCATAGCCAGTGATGTTCAAAAGCTCTAGTTGCCAGAATAAACTCTAAAACAATAAACTCAACGGAAAAAAATGCAGAGCTCAGCAGAATTCGTATCCAAAGGGATGTTTCTGGATAACTTTACAGCTAAAACATGCTTTCTGCTGCTTCCAACGCTCACTTAACGGACACGTCCCGCAAGTCGTTTATCACGCCGCTCAAATAACCTCATGTGAGGAGAAACTGTCAAATCAAAACACACAAGACAGGAGACAAACCTCTCCCTAAAAGCTCATATCTTCAAGATTCTGTGCATTTTTGTTGGATAAGGAAACCCTCCCCTGCAGCGCCGTAAAAATAATTTAAAGTATTCAGGCCCGTAAGAGACACGACTGTATGGTTTTCAGGAGAGGCTCTGTTTCACAAAGACATGCAAAGCCGTGATTCCAAATCTTTCATGCAAAAAAATATTTTATATCTAAACCATAAAGCATACACCATAACAGATGTACTTAAGTGTAATTATATCCACACATGTCTCCTGCAAAGTTTAGACTCAATGACCGTCTTCCCCTTTCACCTAGAAAACTTTAACCATTCACACATCTGTCACCGTGACAACGTGACATTTCCATTACATACTTCCTTATCTGATCTTCCCCATTATCCTATAGGGTTACCAAACAATGCAACACAACTTAGTGATGTCAATAGACTATGAAAAGTCCAATCCAGACACATTAATCAGCAACTCTTACAGAAACTGCAGAGTCAGCTGGAATCAAGCACAGCTGGAAATGTGAATGACGCATCTGCATGTGTGATATTGTGGACTCCCATTGGTCGTTTATCAGTAAACTTAAAAGACTGAGAAGCATTTTATGTTCATTTGTAAACAATTATTGCTTAGAGCTATGACCCCTAAGGTTTATTAAAGTCAACTATTTAGTGTACGCTCAAACAAAATGACTGTCTTGTATAGTTACACAAGAGTGGAGCAGAGAAGTCACACTTCTCTGATTAAATATAGATATGTGAAGGTTTGGAGTCTTGCACATTTGCAACACATTTGTCATCTTTCAGCAAATGCTTTACAAATTGCCTTGGTCCCTGTGAACATATTTCTTCTGGTGGAATCACATTTTGTCAGTATTACTTTAGAATAAGTCACATGCAGCAAATAAAGCTTTGAGACAAAATCTAAATATGCTTAGTATGTTTGCACACAGGGATGTGATTTGTTCAATGGTTTTTCAGTGGCACATGCATGATGTGTTTCTATTCGGACTCTGACAGCAGAAAACAAACATTTCCACACACATACAAATGCTTTTCATACATCTATTAATGCCTTTTAATTTAATGATATAATGTGGAATTAGAGCTTTCAAGACAGCTTTCTTAATTTTAGTTTCCTGTACAGTTTCGATGTGGTCCTAACCCTTAAAGACCTAGCATTGGTTTTGTGGCGACTTCAAAATTAACTTTTCACTAGATTTAACCTTTTCTATGTGATTAATCACCATTATTATAATACCATCCTCTGAATTTCAGGTATTTTCCTATATTTAATTCACTGATCATGTAGATGTTCATAAAAGGGCAGAGTAAATTCAAAAGTTACTATATCACAACAAAAAAAACTGAAGCAAAAGTGACTTTTTTAGCAAAATCTATCATTAACTGAACATAAACCAAGTGTCTAGATCCACTGTCATTGATCCAACTCCATGGGTTTTACTGGTGAACCAATGTTGTAGAAGATGACGGTGTTTCCACGGTA
>JAPQRQ010000006.1:13871731-13889058 GCA_037367365.1 Apogon talboti
CACACACACACACACACACACACACACACACACACACACACACACACACACACACACACACACACACACACACACCGTCTCTGCATGGGGCAAAAATCAGGAAAGTTTGTGTTCTCTGCTTCCTCCCCCCTTCCATTACCTCTTCCCCCACTCTCTTTCTCCAGCTCTCCGTCTCTCTGTGTGATTTGCGGGAGCTGCAGTTATATCTGATTACGACACAGGCTACCTCCAACGACGCATTACTCACCGCCTCACTTACAGGCTGAGGCACCACTCGTATATTTCTACTTGTGAGAGCCAAATGTTTTCACAAGGGCAGAAATTTAGGGAAATTTTTAACCATTTCGTAATTTCCTGTAAGGGCACGTCCGCACTAGGGTTCAGTGAATGACAGTTGTAGGGTTAATGTTATAATTAGGATTAGTTTCAGATGGCAGCTTGGTGCTTGGGGTAGGATTAGGTATTGATTAAAAATAATTCCAGTACTTGTGTCTTATTTTCACAGGCCTGGTTATTATTTTTTATCAGTCAGTTCAGTCAGAAAGAGTCAACGTACTGATGTTATATAGAGCACTTAATAAATGACCAACCATAATAAACATGAACACTGAATCAGAATTAAGTTGTCTTCATAGATATCAGCATTTAGTTTGGTTGTAGACTTTAATCAGAAATTTTAAAATGTTTAACTTGGGGGCACTTTTCCACCTCATGATAATGACTCAACCTGACTCACTTTTGTTACTTTATTCATCTTCCACTGCAGATTGAACTTCCGTACGATGTTTCTGGTTGTCATAGCAATGTGGTATGAATCTGTTGCAACGTCACCATGAACTTGGTCGTTGTTGAGCTTTAGTGTACTGCCTTGTGATAAGCTGTGCGGTATTAGAAAAATACATAAATATAATACAGGCCACAGCGTGCAGAGTATAGTACCTTGGCTGTTTAACCCTGTATCGGGCAAGTGACTATTTTTGGTCATTTCCACACACATTACAAGACGATAACAGTGACAGTTACAATGAGGACAGTGAGTCAACAATCTCAGGTCCAATGTGGTCTACAGGGTCTGTAAGGTCCACCTCTGCATGAACAGTGACTGTACCTGCTTTGTTAGGTACCATGAAGTAATGGTACTAATGCAAGTAATAATGTTCAAAGGGTTAATGTGGATGCCGACAGGTGTTTAGATCAGCACTTATGTTGTTCTAATGTTCTGAAAGTTATGTTCAAATGTTCTACAATACATCTTCCTGTCACCTTACATGTGTTTGTCTTGTACTTTTTATATATACTTCTTGGATTTCATTTTTTTTGCTACATATGGGTAAGGAACCAAATATGGTAACTTCATTGACCATGATTTTCTACATGACAATAAAAAAGTTTGAAAATTTTCAAAAAAAGTAATAAAGTCTTGTCCAATAACACACTAAGGTTGAAATTTAGAATTTCAGATTACTTCTATGAGTGCCCCATAAAGGGTTAAAAATGACACATTAGTTCACACCATGATAACACAGTGATCTTATAGGTGGACAATATAACCACAAGATTACACCTTTTCAATATTACAGGCGCTCTATCATTTTAATCAGTTGTTCAATCAAGAAATAAAGACAAAAGCTGATTAAAAAAGGCCCGCTCCTTGCCTAAACTATACATCATAAATAATAATGATTAAAAAAAAAAACATCAAGGCTGCGGCACAGTGGTGCACTGGCTAGCACTGTGACCTAACAGCAAGGGGTTTGACCCCAGCACCATCCAGTAGGGGCCTTTCTGTGTGGATTTAACATGTTTTCCACTTCTGTTTGTGTGGGTTCTCTCCAGGTACTCCAGCTTCCTCCCACTGTCCAACGACATGCATTTAATAGGTTAACTGGTTGAAATGAATGAATGAATGAATGAATGAATGAATGAAAAGGTAGACTAGTAGTAATTTTCTAAAGGTTTAGAACAGGCACAGAACAAAATCCAAATGATGATCCAGTTGTTATGCCCTTCCTATAAACTAATTCGTCATTGAAAATGCATTACACACGTCTTATATTAACCATCTTTCACTTTATTTCAGACCGGGTAACTGCTGAACTAAACATCAAAGTCAAAGTAATAAATAAAATAAAATAATGGCATCAAACTCAAACTAAAGAATTAATAACTGAACATCAGACTAACTGTAAAAAAAATCTAGATGTAAGTCATTCTAATCTTTTGCACTATTATCCCTCAATATCAGTATTTTCAGTTTAGGATGCTAATATTAGTCATTATTAGAGCCAGTACCATTTGTAAGGTGTTTAATTGGTACATCTCTAATTCAGTGAAATGAATGAAACGTTTCAGAAAAAAAAACTTTGACATTGCAGTTGGAGTACTCTACACAGTCGGGCTTCCTGCCAAAGGATTGCTCAGAATTTAACAAGAAAGAATGAAAGAGAGGAAAAGAGAGAGAGAGAGAGAGAGTGAGAGGAGGAGAGTCAATGGGGAGGAGGGACAAGTACTATATTAGAGAGTGAGGGGTTGAAAAAGAGAGTGAGCAGTGAACCTGCAGCGCTGTACGAAGTGGGACAGACAAAGAGAACACACAGCCCGGCTGACTGCAAACATACACACCAGGCCGCACATCATCCTCACACACTCTGTACATTTCTGTGGTGTTATCTCTCATAACACACTCCGTCAGCAGCAGCAGCAGCAGCAGCATGTTTTGGCAGAGACTCCCCCAGGCAGTGTGTGTGCTGTCAGTCTGTGTGTGTCTGGCCTTCACCTATGACGATGATATTGAGGTCAACTACGCCGACACCTACTACAATGAAATCACAGATGGAGACACACCAGAACGTAAGTCAATGTTTGTGTACTGTAATGGCAGATTAATCTAATTCATCTGCTCTCAGACGGCCGTGGTTATGACTTAATTATATTATGAAGTATGAAACCTTGTAGGATTCTTGCATGTTTTTGTGTTACCTTTTGTGACCTTAGACGGCATCTTTAGTTAAGACAATGACACTGCTTGGCGTGCACATCGGACTGAAAATAATGCATTAAATCAGGCGTAAATGTATGAGCAGAGACAGTAAAACTGAAAAATTGATGAGTGTAAAAAGTCATATTGACCTTAACATGACAAACTGATAAAAAGGTGATTTACCTGCCTGGATTAAATGATTATTTTCTGATATTTGGTTTAGTATGATAACTTTATAGAGTGCTTTACAAGTTATATAGTACAAAGGCAGAGCGGAGAGATACCAGTGCTTGTATAGTACAGTTATTGCAGGCAGAAACACAGTCAGTGCATGAATCAAGCAGCATCAAAGAATATGCTGAGCCAGAAAAAGCAGAGTGCTCTTCCAGCTGCCTGCTGGGACCAACACATATTACAGCATGAATGACTGGTTTCCAATCACTCAAACACCATATCATTATAAAATTCTTGTCTGAGCTTGATTGGGAAGCATCACAGTTTTTCTGTGTACACGTGAGTTTGTCAGGAGAGAAAGAATAAAGGGCTAATGTGTGAGAAAGTGGATGTGTGTGTGTTCGAACAGGGTCTGCGGAGCTTGCATTTTGCATTTGTTTGTTCGTTTAATTGCAGCAACAACAGAAAAAGAGGCAATAAACTTGGCTCTAGGAACAGCCTGCTCTGCACAAAAGCAAAAAAAAAAAAAGAGGTTTGAATGAATGTCAGACAAGGCAAAATATAAGCACATGGATTTCAGCCTAATATGACATAATGGGAGGAAATAATGAAATACAAGAAGCACACATGAGTTTTTAAGGGAGTGGAGGAAACAGACTGTGATTAGGTGTAGTAGATGTGTGTAGGTATGCGATGGAGAGTCGTAAAGAATGGGATGTCAAATACCTGAAGGATCAGTGCATCTGACCTGCTCATATGAGAGGAATCATATTCATGACTTGAATTCAGGAGAGTTGAATGAGGTCAAAAAGACGGCTCATTTACAGAAGAATGACTAGCGTGTAGCAGAGAAGTGAAGCCATATGTTAAGGTCTAATTTCCCAGTACATCCCAGGCAAAAGGAAGGTACTAAAGCTAGTACCAACAAGTGTAAGTGCAGAAGCAGATAATGTACTGAATGATCACGGACTATCACTCATGAAATCTTCAAACAGCAGTCAGACACAGCAGAATAATGTCTGAACCTCAGTCAGATCTTCAGATTAGTAGGTCCCTCCATAAATTACTCCGAGGCAAAGGAAACAGAGTGCATGAACCTCCTCCCTAATTTATTTTAAACCTTAAGGACAGGTAGCCAAAACAAATCCTGTCGGCCTCTGATAGTGCCCCTCTAGAATAAACCAGGTATAAACAGAGTTTAAGAGGCTCAAATGTTAATGAGAACAGTGTGTCTGACAGATATTCTCAGTCCTGGGCTCTTCTACCCCCTGCCTTTGCCTTATCCCTTCTTCTTTTTTACGGTTCTGTCTATTCCTGTTATCTCTCGCAGGACTTCCCCTTCCTTTTCCTTCTCAGTCTCATTCATAACAGACAGCTTGAAGATCTCACCGGAAACGCAATAGCCAAGGCGTCCAAATTCGGAGAGGATTGTTATTTGCTTTTCTCTCATTATCTCAGATTTTTATCTTTCCCATTGTTGTTATCTCCTTCCCCAAAAGCCTGACTTCCTGTTTAATTTTTTTTTTTTTTTTCTGTGTACACTTCCTTTTCTGCAGCAACACCAAGCCAAGCCCCCTGTAGCTCCCCAGACCTGACTAAATGGGACAAACTCTTCTCAATGCTGGAGAACAGTCAGATGAGGGAGAACATGCTTCTTCAGTTCGCTGATGACATCATGAAGGGGGAAATGGAGTCTCTACGAAGTGAAATGCTCAGGTTAGTTGGGTGGACTGGAGGTTAGAACGGTTTACACTCTGGTCATTCACAGCTGTTGAAACTCAAAATTCCGTAATTATTCCTGAGATGTTTTTTTTTTTTTTTTGTCAGTTTTTGGTTTCCTGGGAATCTGATGCCTCTTCCTGATACCTAATATTTCATTCACTCCATCTGGTCCCCCTAAAACTGCTTTCCACCTGGTACATACAACCACCCTCTAAGTTAGTATGGGGCTGTTTGATACAGTGATAGAAAACACTTCTCTAAACAACCACAATGGCTGCTGCTAATGTCTTTCTAATCCACTGGTGTTCCAGTTTTAAACTCTTTATCTAAGCTGAAGAACAAACGCACACACTTAAACTCTTGCTCATAAAAAAGTAGTGTTTGTTGTGCTTCCTGCAGGAATGAATGATTAATTTACTAAATGGCTTCACCATCACACATTGTTGTGACTGATTCTAGGTTGGTTTGATTCAGGGGCATTCTGGTCCGTGCCCACCGATAATCCCCCTTGGAAAATGAAAAATAATTGAGACATTCCTGAGCAACTCTCATCATAACCCAAAAAGACCCAAACAGCCACCATTTAACAAAACCATCTACTGATGTAAACTGTTAAATACCTGTTGATCCACTAATCCTATCAATACATGAAAATAATTGTTGTAAAATGCAGTTTGTCATCTTTTCATGGTCATCAGATATGATCCATTTGGACGTTCAGAGGCTCTGTAGTGAACATGGAAACACTGTCATCTTCTACAACATTGATTCACCAGTAAAACCCGTGGAGTTGGATCAATGAAAGTGGATGGAGACACTTATATTTATGTTCAGTTATTGATATCTTTACTGAAAAAGTCCCTTTTTCTTCAGTTTTTTTCTGTTTTTAATATAATGACCTTCATCTTTTCTGAACATCTACATGATCAGTGAATTAAATAAAGGAAAATATCTAATTTTCACTGAGAAGAATGCAAAATACAGAGGATAACATCATAATAAATGGTGATAAATTACTCAAGAAAGGTTAAATACAGAGTAAAATTAATTTGGAAGTCACCACAAAAATATCATCATCTTCTACAACACTGATTCACCAGTAAAACCCATGGAGTTTCATAAATGACAGTGGTTGGAGACACTTGTTTTATGTTCAGTTAGTGATATCTTTGCTGAAAAAGTCACTTTTTCCTTAGTTTTCTCTGTTTCTGGTAAAATAACCCTCAACTTTAATCTCAGAACATGTGCCACAGAAGTAGCACTGGGTCTTTATGGGTTAAAATGGATTTGATGACGCCAAAAGTCCTGGCACATACACACCGTTGTTACTGTATGTCTTTTATATCTTCAATGAAAATGTCCATTGTTCCATTAGGTTTGTGGCCAAGTATGGTGGGTCCTGTGGGGTTGCCGTGGAGACGACAGGGAGAAAGATGGTCTTACAGTTGGAGGCTCGTCTCAGAGACGCCCTGGACCGCTTCAGACCTCAAGGAGATCCAACCTGGAATTCTGCTGGGATCCACGTGGAGGCGACGCTCCAGCAGCTCCTCTCTGCGGCACAAACACAAGCATCGCGACTCGCTAAGTTGGAGACAAGCTGCTTCAGCGGTCCAGCAGCTGGGATAGGGGTGCATTCAAAGACGGGATTCCAGCTTCCGGGGGGACACCAAGAACAAGAGGTGGCATCCCAAGAGGTGGTGTTAGAGGCAGCGCTGGTGGCCCTGCAGCAGACGAAGGCCGAGGTTGAGGAGGTTCTGAGGTCATCCAAGCAAAGACATCTACCTGCAGGTCAGACATCTGTCTTGTCATCTTTCTCTCACCCATAGCTCACCCTTGGGTCTGTCTTTACCTGTTTCTTTTCATTCTTTCCTCAACTCTCTTTAGTGTTTTCCCCAAACATCTTCTGTCTTCAGTTCATCCACATTTTTTGCTGTATTGACGTTTCCAGGTCAAACTCCTTCTAGTCAAGCGAGACCCTCTGTTTACTTCTGAACAACTAATCACACTGATTGTACTTGTCCTAAATACCTTTTTCGACTTCCTCTGTATGCCCCCAGGTGTTACCCTACTCACTTTACTCTAGTAAAAGCTTTTCCTGTCGACATACTAACATTAGTCTTCTTTGACTTTAGTTCAGAAATATAAAGCTGGCATAGTATGTAGAAAACAGACCAGAGGGAAAGGTAATTATTACCACCACAAAAACACACCAGAGCACCCAGAGAAAGCAGAACCAGATGAAAGAGTTAAAGGCCTCTGCTACCAAAAGGCTCCTTTACAAAACAACATTCACTGTGGTCACAGTGAGGAGACTAATGCAGAGCAAGATGATCTCCAGATTTCCTTCCTTTGTGTGCACAGTCTTATGCGTCATATACAGAAACACTGCACATTTGTTTGTTTGTAAGGACATCTGGCAAACTAATGATATCAATACAAGGATACACAATTTTGATATTTTTATTGAAACCAACCACGAATGTGGCTGTAGAACATGGAAAAAAAACCCTCTGTTTAAAACGATGATGCACTGTAGGCTTCTCTAGAAGGTTTGAGAATGTCATGTAGATGGATAAAATAAGATTATAAAGGTATAAATAATATAATAATATAGGCAACTAAGACCGTTTTACCATATTCATTATTTGTTTCATTTTCCTGTTTGTTTTTGCCTCCTTCAGAGGGAATTTGTGTCGTGTAACAGTTTGTTAATAAGAAACAGGTAGACCTCAAACATAGTCCATTTTCTCCTGATCTGTGATTCTGAGAAACATCATTTTAATGTCAGAATGTTGAGAGAATAAGTGGCTTGTAAAGAATGGGTCCAGTTTTTACTTTGGGATGAAAGAATCGGCTGAAATCAGTAAATCACATTCACTTTTCCCATTGGAATGAAAGGGGTAAGATCTGCCACCAGTAAAGGGGGCGGGGCAGAGGAGGAACCATGTGACACTGAAACAGAAAATGATTCCAGTCAAACTTTTTGTTTTGTTGAACGATCTTTGAATGCAAATAGTGTGTGTCAAAGAGGCATGGAGCTAAGACTCATTTGTTTGCTTGATCTAGCATCACAATGCAGTGAATAAATATCATTAGCCTCATAGCATAATTGATTAAGTCATATATTTTTTCAGGTCATAGCCAATGATGAGAAATTAATTAGCAGTGTTAGGAGAGTAAATTTACGCAGATATCACAATTTGGCCAAAAATTAAGACTTAAGTAATTATGCTACAAGGCAAAAATATGTAACTCCTGCATCTATGCCTTTTTAATAATATTATGATGTACAGTAGTGAGAGTCCTAAAAATGATCAAGTATCTCAGAATGAATGCGTCCTAATTCATTATTTTGTTCATGTTAGTGTAGCAACATGTTTCTCATCTCTATGTCTAAAATGCACATAAAAATGTCACCAGTGATGACTGTTCTGTGTTATTGTTGTTGACAGGCTGTGAGATGGCCCTTCTCTTCCCCATGCGTTCCAGTCGAATCTACACCTCTGTCATCCCAGACGTTCCTCTATCGCTGACTTCCTTCACCGTCTGCATGTGGGTAAAGCCGACCGTTGTCTCCAACAAAACTGTACTCTTCTCATATGGAAACCGCCGGAACCCATACGAGATCCAGCTGCTGCTCGGCCAAACCTCGGCCCTGTTCACCATCGGAGGAGAGGCTCACCTGGTGGAGGCGCGAAGTGTGGTCAACCCTAGGAGTCCATTGAAGTGGATCCACTTATGCGGAGCCTGGAACTCCGAGCAGGGCCTGGCAACCTTGTGGGCGGGTGGTAAACAGGTCGCCATCACACCCGGCGTGGCTGAGGGACACGTCATACCCGACGGAGGTTCACTCCAGCTGGGACAGGAGAGGAACGGCTGCTGCCCTCAGAGTCCCAGCAGCGGCCGTGGGATGCCAGGGTTCGAGGCCAGCTTCGACCATAAGCTGGCATTTGCGGGGAAGATGACAGGGGTGAACATGTGGGACAGGGTGTTGTCCGAGGATGAGATGTCCCAGCTCGCCTTGCAGGACGGCCAGGGCTGTGAGCAGAGGGGGAACGTGGTGGCGTGGGGCGTGACAGAGATGTTGCCACATGGAGGCGCTCAGTTCATCAACTAACAATCTTCAAGGTGGAAAATTTCATCAGCACCATCATAGTCATCGTCATCACGAATATCAGCAACATCGTAATAAGCTTCCATGCAAAACCTGAAGAAAACGTCGTTGTCGATATATCATCCTGTCTCCTACGATTCAATATTTTAATTATAGCTAATGTCATTTCCTTCATCACCTTCGTTGCTCATCATGAACACTAACAGTGCAGTGAACTCTGCTGGAAATGATGCACACAAATGAGAGGAAGTCAAAGCTGTGAGAGACCAAGTTTATTTTTGTAATAATTTCTATTGAAATGATGCCATAAAACTCATGCACACTCATAATCAGACGAGAGAAGTTGTATTGTGGCACAGAACGTGCTGCGTGCCCTTAATTAGACTTCAAGAAAAACAGAGCGTCTATTGTTAAAGTGGGTTCTGAGCCAGTACACAGGAGTAATCACCAGCCAGCCATCCGAGAAAGGAAAAAAAAACAGTGGTCACACATCATTACAAGGAATTATCTTGTACCGAAGAGGGTTTTTTGGCATAGTAATACCTTTTCCTCTGCCTTTATCAACTTCTAAATGACCCCTTTGCATTTCGAATGGTGTAAACCGATTGTAATTAAGTATTTACTTGCCTACATTTGCAATCTTTTAGGTACAGTTATTACAAACAAAAATGTTCAACCTATCCATATCAAAATACTGTAGATACAGAGGGTACCAGTGAAGTAATGTTTGTTTTTTGTTAGTGTGTTGTAATGTAATGTACAACACACAATATAATGTTTAAAACACATTGGACTGAAAACTGCTGTACTTCTTCCTTTTAAGCCGCATAGGAACTTCTTTAAAAGCTTCAAATGTTGTATAAAAGATTTAAGCCACTTATTATTTTAACGCGTTTGTTGAAATTGGAAAGGCTTTTAAAGCATTTCCTTTCCTATATTTTCCTGTATTTTTCCAAGTGTTTACATTGACATGAGTTATTTTATTTCATGTCTGCTTTGGTATTTTTCAGTAGTTCTGTTTTAATTGTAGGGTAATAAATGTGTGTCTTTGTTTTTGATAAGTATTAAGAATAAAAATGTTCTATTTTTCATGTGAGATGGAAAGTGTGTTTGGAATTTGATAAAAGAAACTGAGGACAATGTTTACACAACCCAATCTTTTATGAACTAAGTTGTCTTGTATTGTACTGTAAATGGATTTTGTCATTCTTGTTGATGAACTGAATGTATTTTGTACATAAATGTATTGTGCATAGCATGACTGGTTGAGTGGTGAGTGAGTTATGAATAAAATTTCACGTTATTTACTGAAAAGTCTGTCTGCATCTGGATTTGTCCTTTACCTTCTCATTGCTTTTTTCACCTTTTTTTTTTAAAGTTCTGATAATAATTTGACGTATATCATTTTTTCATTCATGATGGAGCCTGTCCTAGATACTAACAGGTGAAGGTGGGGTACACCCTGGATATGTCACCAGTTCATCACATTGCTGGCATATAAAGACAAACAACCATTCACTCTCACATTCACACCCATATATCATGTTAATTATAAATATAAACTGATGATAACATTTTTGCCCATTCTGCACACAAAAATTCAGCTATTTTTGCACGACAAGCCAACAGTCCAAAGTTACCACCGCTATAACATGTGACTCAGGAAATGTTAAAATTCTGCACCAATCAGAGGTGCACACTTTGTATCTTAACCAGACTGCTGTACACACTCAAGGTTAACCTTATAAACCATGTGGTCTGCATAGAGAGGTTCCACCTGCAGCAACAACCTTTGCATAGTCTGGACTTTTTCTGTAGCTGTGACCTGTTACGAAATGGAAACAAACACCTTTCGCACCCCCACCCATCCACCCAGCAACCCACCCCAAACTCTTCTCACTCTATCTCGCAAAGCAGAGTACAGTAACTACAGGTGTTACACAGCGATACTAAGATGAATACTGTACATTTGACAGATAAACGCATTCCAAACGTTATGATTACCTTCAGATCAGGTTTTACTCAAAGGAAGGAGCTCCACATGTGGTCGCAGCAGTGCCACATGTTTGTAAGTGTGTACTAACCTGTGTGTGATGTCTGATAATGACCGTGCTCTGTTGTGACTGACTGTAGCAGGCTGTAAAACATTCACACGCAGTCCTGCTGTTAGCTTCCTGTAATCACACACATGCAGCCTCGTGAACCTCAGTATCAATAGACCGATACATAGGTGATACAAAATATTCCTAACAAATAATAAAAAAAACAGCTATAACCTGACAGTAATAAGCTCCAACTGATGTAACAGGTATAACCTTTAAAAACACACACATACACAGCCCATCCATTTCTCTTTCTTGTGTTGCCAACTCATAACAACCCCATCATCAACCCCAACAAAACCCCCATTACATCACCTCACTTCCTGAACAGAGGGCTGCTGGGAGGGAAAAAAAAACCTAATCTGTTATTGGTCCTCTGAGCTGCATGTGTGTGTCTGCGTGTTTTGGCATGCATATGTGTGTTTGTCTTCTCATGTTTATGTTCCGTTGTGTTTATGCTGTGTTTTCATAGGACCGCAGGGTCCGGGCTTGTTAAAAAGCGACATGAGGGTGAAACCCAGGATTAGCCTCAAGAGGGAGAACAATTTGATACTGCGTTAAAACTTTAAAAAGCTGCCTGAGGAAAAATAAATCTAAGTGTACTATTATAAACCAATCCACTGAGCTTTGTGGACTGAATTTCTTACATTATGGTGATGTGAATCTATTTACCCAGTCATTTATGAGAAAATCCATGTCCTCTTGATGTAAATCATTACTTTGAGGGTTAATAGTTGTTTTAAGGTTAGAGTTAAAGTAATTTCCTGGAGACCTGAGTCTAACCCCTGCATTAACCATAACTTAAGTAAATGAAATGTCTCCAAAACACATGGAAACACAACACTTCCCCAATAATTACTGTGGACTAAAAAGTGCAAATGTTGAAATGAAACACATTAAATTGAGATACTGATACGACCAAAGTGGGACTTCTTTATTACCCTCTCCACTTGATCAAATGTACTGAGTTTGACTTTGTCACAAAGTACAAGAAAAACATGACGAAAATGATATCCAGAATACTAAACGCTGACATATTACATTACCCAAATAAAAAAGAAAAAATCGCCAGAGGCAGCTTTATCCCTGAGCCCTCGCAGGGTCAAACCCTCAAAAGCCAACTAGCACAAAATAACAAAAAAGGTAGTGCCTCCCTGCAGTTGTAAAATATGTACTGAGATATTACATTACCTAAATAAATGCAGTAAATCACCACAGGTACCTATATCCCAGAGCCCTAAGGGTTAAAGGCCCAGAAGGCAGCTGCAACAGAGTAACAATAAAGAGCGGCCTCTCTGCAACTGTAAAATGTGCATTTAGAGCATTCTGACTTTTACTTAGTACAAGAAAACAGACATGGACAAAAATTATGGCCTATATGAGAAATTCATGGAGAAAAGTTTCCAGTTCTGCATGCCACCTTATCCTCCACACAACTCTAATTGTCTATAAGCTCATCTACTCTAAATAGGAACATGTCTGACTCCATTTTCTCATTAGCTGGGACACTTGTCTCTATTTTCGCCCACTGGTTTTTCCTCTCACTGACACTTCTGGATAAACCTGACTCATAAAATCAACCAGACAGCGCAGAGCTAAGCTGTTTCATGTGCCGAGCTCAGTAGGAACGTCACCACGGTGGGTGCATCACGCCGGTGCTGCGTGAGGTGATTAATTCCACGTGGTAGCATGAGTGAGGTGTTAGTTAAACATGTTGATAACGGTTTGGATCGGTTCATGTAACACACACCTGCAAGAAAAAGCACCTTAAGACTCAAGTGTTTTCCTTCACATTGGGTGGGGGCTGAATTATTAGCGGAGAAAGTAAATTCTTGCACTTTGAACTGAACACCTTCACACCATCCGCCCAGATTAATGCAACCTGTTCATGTCTCTGTATGTGTGTGTGTGTATGTGTGTGTGTGTGTGTGTGTGTGTGTGTAAGCCCGTGGGGTAAACATATCTCCATCAGGAATTGCTAACCCCTCAGGAAACCACACAATACTAATGAGCTTCAACAGCTCCTGTCAAGGTTAAAAGGGCAGGAAAAAAATTCAAGGAAAGAGCTTAAAAACAAGTGCACAAAACAAAAAGCCAATTGTTTCCCAAATTGTTAGAACTTGCAGCAAGTTTCCCTGCTTGTATGAAAGCACCATGAGGGAATAGATGATTTACTGCAGCTGGTATTTACTATCATTATAATCCTCAGAAAGCCGTCATTACAGCATTATTTACAGAGGGCCATTATAGGCTGAGAATGTGGGTTTTCTACTACAACTACTGATTACAACAGTCATTCCTTTTTCCACTCTAGTAAAACAGTTTATCCCATTGTTACAGGTCTGCTCCAAGGCCTCAAATGAACAACTACAAAATGTCAGCATATATTTTTCTATAATGTCTGCAATCTATAAAATCCACCTCCCCCCCACACACACACACACACTTAGTTGAGATTTCTCTTAATCCGAAGCAGAACTTTTTACAAGCTTATATGTTCAGTCCAGACATGCATGTGTTTGTTTGTGTGTGTGACTGCGTCCTACCTCCAAGCACACTGAGTGTTATGGCCTCGGTGTGTTCAGCCAGCAGATCGGCCTTGGCTATCGCAGCCAGTGAGAGGTAACTGGACATGTTCCTGCTCAGCTCCCTGTTCCCTCTTTGCAGGAACCGCACGGCGACCGGGACGGCGAGCACCATGACCGACGGACAACTGTAGTTCTGAAGGGACACAAAAAAATGCAAAATGAAAAGACAAAAGAATCAGGCTGAGTGGCTAAAAGGGTTTCTTGTTTTGCTGAACATCTAAGTTTTGGATTAAACCTTAATTGAGTTAAACTATGATTTGTTGGCACTGACTTTTTAACTCAGGTGAAGGGGGTGTTTCTTGTTTTTTTTTTTTTTTAACCTAACCCACAACTAGAAATGAGGAGGATGGAGATTAGAAATGCACTAGCACCCTCAACAGGACAGTCTAAAGCAACTGTGTTTCAACATGTGCCTGCACTGTCAGGCTGTGTGCTAGGACAGGTACTTAATAAATAAATAAATAAATGTATAACTAAATTATAATGCAACTAAAACATGTGGACACTGCTGACCTGTACATGAGGAATTTTTATCTATCCAGACCTCCTTAAATCATAATTGATGACCCCTGGACTAAAGGAACATAAATTAATCCTCAATGCCTTTCTGGACTTTATGATGACTTGTCCTTTAGGGATCTCGTGTCATGTGTTCCATAAAAATACCCAAAATGGCAAGAATATGGAGAATCTAAGCCTTTTAATGATACATAGCATGCTTGTGGTTGGGGATTTGTACAAAATTGTGAGATTATTATCATTATTATTATTATTATTATTATTATTATTATTATTATTATTATTGTAATATAAGTAGTAGTAGTAGTAGTAGCAGTTGTAGTAGTAGTTTAGTATTTCTATCAATGCTTTTTTATGGGTATGTACATATATTTTTATTTTTTATGAGATTTTCCTGATTTTCTCAATGGTAATAATACATTAATTTATCAATTTATTATTTTATATTATAATATAAATCGAAAAGCTTGTCATTGTCTTGATTGACTTTGCATTTATTTTTTCCAATACTAATTTTTTAGTTCTGTTTGCTATCACTATTACTAATATTGTTACTGGAATTTTTTCTTAATTTCTTACTTCTTTCTTTCGTGCATATTTGACTGTCATGTGATGATGTTATTGATTGTTTACCATTTCCTATTTTATTTTCTCTTCCCTTGTTTGCTTATTTATTTCACCCACAGTGTCCCAAACTGGCAAAAATAAACAAAACAAAAAAAACGAGACAATTTTGCTGCAAATACTTAAATTCTTGATTCAGGTGTTAAAGGTAGAATGTTTACTTACTGCAATACATTCACAACATGGTACTAGTATTTTTACTGACTATTTCCACCACTGTCAAAGGGAAATGTTATGTTAAGTTACATACCGGCCTGAACCACACAAATGCACATTAAAATCATTAAATATGATCATCTATTTAGTCAGTACTGAAGGTGTTCATGCCTCATTACATCAGGATCTGTCACACCACAATCAGCCACATGATGGCGATGTAGACAAAGCATGTCATCATTCTGTAGGTGATCCATCTGTTTATCTACAGTACAGTGCATCAAATTACATGTATTTGATGCAGCTTATTTGTGTGGATAAACACGTACATTACTAAAGCTCTCGTTTATCTGTAGCTGACTGCTTTAGTTTAATGATATTAAATAGACTGTGGCTAGTGTTGGCTGTCCCCATCATTTTAACCTACCATGCAGGTTCCTCATGTAAGACTGTACAGATTTATTCATCTGTACCATCTGTCTTTTTAATCTTATCAGGTCAAGTTGCTTTAATGTCAGATCTAACAGCCTGGAAAAAACACTCAAGATGCCTTCGAGAGCCAGAATCCTATGTGCACATATACAGTATGGGTTGTAAACAACCCACTTCCCCCCCTGCAGTGTGTTCTTGTGTACGTCTTCACTCGTCTCTGTGGGAGTTTCAGTGGAAGGGTAAGGAAAGCATTTGTGCATCTGTAGATTCAACATGACAAGGATAAAAAGACAGAGACAAGAGATGAAGATAGTTGGAGGCTCAGAGAAAGAAATCACAAGATAGAAAGTAAAACAGGAGTGTCAAACCCACTTAAGTTCAGGGGCCACATTCAGCCCAATATGATCTAAAGTGGGCTGGACCAGTAAACTATTAACAGTGAAAAAACTAAAGTTTTATAAAAAAAAAAATTGTTTACATCTACAAAGTATCCTTTAAAAAATGTGAATAACGCAAACAACCATGAACATACTGAAATTTCTTAAAAATATTAAGTGCATTTTAACAATATTATGCCTCAGCTACTCATTTACACATGTGCATCACAACTTACAGACCACAGTGAATCTACAAAGGCACTACACAGACATAATATTAATAAAATTACACTTACTTCCCTTAAGACATTTGTTCAGGTTATTCACATTCTGTTTTTGTTTTTTTTTGTTTTTTTGAAAGGACAGTTAGTAAATATCCTTCTGAGACTATGGAATGCATTTTTGTCCTCTGTAGGGGACAAGAGTTTCTCAGCTTTAAAAAACAAAACAAAAAACTGTCCACTTAATAAGTGTATCTGGAAAAAAAGTTGCATCATACTACTTCCAATCAAGGCAATTATTTAATGTAAAAATACCAAGACTTTCAGTAGGATAAAATATAAACATTTACAAAAATAAATACAATATAAATATTTTCATGTAACTCTACTTTTTTAGAGAAAAATTTGCAGTTGTCATTATTTATATGTTATTATGATAGTATTTTACTGGCCTGATCCACTTGGTCTGTATGTGGAACATGAACTAAAATGATTTTGACACCTCTGACTAATAGCATCTTCAGTGTAACTTTTACATTTTACATATTCATCCCATGGTCCAGATTCGACCCTATGGCGGGCCCGTTTTGGCCCACGGGCCGTATGTTTGACAGCCCCAAGGTCCGTGTTCCCATGAAAACTGGTGGAGTTAGGACATCAGAGGCAGGAGCTGTCAGAAGTTTTAGTCTCACCTCTGCCTCTCTATGTACGTGCGTGTGTACGTGCCTTTGCTACAGAATCAGTCTCATTACAGAGGTATTAAGCACATTCCCGTTCCGACCCGAAATAGAGAGAGAGAAGGTGGAGCAAACCGAGTCCTTCTGCTTTTAAGCCTTTTAGCTGTGGAGGTCTGATGGGAAAAGTAGGCAAGGTTTGGATTTACATTTGAAAGACTGCTGGATTACATAAAATATATTTGCACTTAAAGCAAAATCCACCTCTGGATACACTCCTGCTTTTCTATTTCTATTGACATGTTGTACTTTAAACTTGTGTACCCACGTTTACCTCTTCTGCAGAATACCCACAATCCCTTACAATGTTTACTGTGCACTGAAAACAATAGTTGCTTCATTGAAGGGATTCATATGTACATAATTCTTTAGATGCTCTGCACCCCCTTCATATGCTTTTTGGATTAAAGTCATATTAAACTGTGTAAATATGGCCAAAAAATTAGACGCACTTAAAGGATGAGATCACATTATGTGACTATACTTTGCTGCAATTTAAGAGTGATGATGTCAGTCAGTCAGTCATCATCTGAACCCGCTTAATCCTCACTAGGGTCGCGGGGGTCGCTTGGAGCCTATCCCAG
>JAPQRQ010000006.1:13900658-13919238 GCA_037367365.1 Apogon talboti
AGAGGAGTCCACCAAGACAGGAATCCATCAAGATAGGAGTCCACTAAGACAGGAGTCCACTGAGACAGGAATCCACCGAGACAGGAGTCCACCAAGAAAGGAGTCCAAGCCTCAGCAGCTTCAGCAGATGCAGATAACAACTACTATCCACTTTCTACACCAGTCAAAGAAGCCACTAATGAATAAATATCAACTAGAGTTCACTTAAAGACACATGGAGAACCTGAGGTCATTTGGAAGTCGGTTCTATCAGTTGATGAGACCAACATTGAATTTTTCCACCATCGGACTAGACACTATGTACGGCAGAGACCAAAAGTTGCATCTGATGACAACCACATCCACAGTGTGAAGTATGGTGGAGTTAGCATCATGCTTCTCAGCAGCAGAACCTGGAGGGCATGTAAAGGTAAAGAATGGAATGAAGACAGTAAAATATAGAGAAATCCAAGAGGACAATCTGAATCTGTCTGCAAGAGAACTATGACATGGGAGAGGATTTATTTTCCAGAAAGACAATGACCCAAAGCAGACGGTGAAAGCAACAGAGAACTGGATTAAGATAACCAGGTGAATGTTCTGGAGTGAAAAAAAACAGACATGTATAGAGAATTCATAGGTGGACTTGAAAAGAGCATTCATGTCTAGTCCCTGTACAACCTGACAAAGATTAAGCAGTTTTGCAAAGAAGCAATGGAGTAAAACTGTAGTGTCCACATGTGGAGGTCTGACAGACACTGATACACACAGACTCACAGCTGTGACTGTGGCATCTACAAAACACTAACTTGACAAAAATGAAAATGTATGCAAACACCTATTTTCCATCCATCCGTCCATCCGTCCGTCCGTCCATCCATCCATCTGTCCGTCCATCCATCCTACCGTCCGTCCATCCATCCATCTGTCCGTTCATCCATCCATCCATCTGTCCATCCATCCATCCATCCAACCGTCCATCCATCCACCCATCTGTCCATCCATCCGCCCATCCATCCATCCATCCAACCATCCGTCCACCCATCTGTCCATCCGTCCATCCATCCATCCAGGATGCTGGAGCTTATCCCAGGAACTAACAGAGTTTAACACAGGACTAATAGAGTATATACAGTCAAACTATTCACTCATACATTCACACCTATGACTGATTTAGATTGACCACTTAACCTAATCAGTGGAGACCCACTTGTCTGTGTGGGTTTTCCTGGGTCTGTGACCCACACAGGACATTCAATCTCCACTCAGACAGGCCCATGCCAACCTTCTTGCTATGAGGCGACACTGCACCGCCGTGACGCCCTTATTTAATTAATTGATATTATGTAGAAATTTGCTTTCACTTTGATATTAAAATTTTATGTTGAAAAAAAAAGCCACATTAAATTGACTGATTCAATTCTTTAAGCATTAAAAGTAGGAAATATCCAAAGGGGTGAATACTTTTTATAGGCACTGTATGATGAAAGACTGGTTAAGTCATAAGTTATTCCCTATATCTGGGCCAATCAGTTATGTAACCGATGCCATGAATTCATTAATATGTGAGATGAATAAGTCACAAAGATGAGACTCCCTGAAGACTTCTTCTCCTGAAACAGGCCCCTGCTGCCTCAGAGAACTCATTTAAGGCGTCTTGAAATACAACGGCAAAGAAGTGCATTGTATTGTATGTGTGTGTGTTGTGTAGGAGAATGTGAAAGTTCTTCATTATTTATACCCTGCAGTTATACAGCTGTGGAGCAACAATTGGGAATTACAGTATGACAGGAGCTGGAAGAAAATAGGTACTGTAAAACATACTGAAGCCACTGAGAAATAAAGAGAGACAGAGAGGGAAATGTGGCGAGAGAGAAAAAGAGTGGGAAGCGAATGAGTATTTCAGCTTCTTTTAGAGAGGAGACAACCCAATCATAAAGTGACACAAATGGACGTCCCTGTGGCTAATGCAGAATTGTTATAAATAGCAAAAATATGGTCCAGGACTGCAATCTGCTCTACTTTACGTGTGGTCCTTTGTCCTCTAAAATAATACCTGTCACCTAATGCTGCTTTTTATTGTGGGGACCGCTGTCTTTTATAATGAAGTTTTTGATTTTCTTATGTATTTTGATACACCAAGCAATTAAGGAATGGAAACTGGGTGTTATTGACTACATAGAGACACATAAACCACTTTATAATAAGTCAGAAAGCATGATATTGTTGCCACATTGAAATGTTACATTTGATCGAATAAAGCACATATATAATACTTCCATTCAGATAAAAATTCTCTCCTAAAACAGCAACATCATCATAAAATTCTGAAATCTCACCCATGACCATTCTAACTATATTTCTTGGTTGAATTGTATTAACTAATACACTTCCTCCAAATAGAAAGAACACACTTATTCACACTCATGTCCATTTTCCTCTTTACATTTTGCTAGTCATAGCTGTAGACGCAGGTGTGTGTGTATCTTATTTCTAAAGCCACAACTGTGTCAAACAGCGGGGGATGAAGCTAAAGATTGGAGGGACATTCTCTTCCACTCACAGGTTTGGTTCTGCTGTGCTTTGAGACTCATAACTGCTGAGAGGATTTCCAGTGCACAGAGGGAAAAGTGCTGGTGGAATAGTGCCTTACTGCCACACTCCACAGCCAACGTACGTTCGCTATTTTATAAACCATTCATTATTCATTACTCACTGCTGCCTTCCGGAGCCCAAACTCTGAATCCCGCACTAAGAGCTGAGGGGAATATGTTCGGGTTTCGATGATAAGGTCTGATCCAGGAGTGTGAGCTTAACGCAAGGAATTTAGTGCATGAAAAATGAGGAGGATGGACATATTTACACAGCTTGCATCATCCTATTATGTAGAGTTTGTGTTTCTCAGGTGCATGTCCTATTATATCAAGCAGATGGATCACAGTTTGGTCAGTGAATATTGTACAAAACCTGTATTCCTGTCTGTTATATTCTTTGTTTTGTTTTGTTTTTTTTACTTTTTGAGATATGCCTGCTTTGGAGGTCTTTTTTTAATTGAGTTAAACATAATATTATGCTCTGACCTAAACCAATACATTGAATACATACAGTACTATGCAACAGTCTTAAGCCACCATCAGGTTTGTTGGTTTGGTAGTGTTCTAATGTCCACACATACACATTTCTCAGACTCTGTATTAAGATCTAATCTGGGTATATGAGAAGTAACAAAGGTTTAGGGGAAAAAACAGCTTCTATAACCAAAGTGGTTGTATTTACTGAGACCTCCCTTTGTACTTAACATGTCTTTAAGCCTTTTATTCAGACGATATGAGATTTATTGCATTAATTATCTGATGTTTTATATCAGGCTTCATTCAACACGTGTCAGATGTTTCTATTTGTGTTGCCTCTTGTCATGTTGTTAGGAGTCAGAGTAAATAATACTATAACCTATAGAACCCAGATTATAGATTTATTCACAGGACTGTATATCTGTTCTTTAATCAGGTGAAATTTTCATTAAGATTAATAATGTTATCGAACAGACGCCAAAAGAACAGCAAAAACACAGTGACCACAAATCAACACACAACAAACACTTACACTACAACTAAATTAATACAACATTTAGGCATATACCAAAAAAAGGCTGGCATAAACAAAGTACGAGCTCAAGAGTAATGTCAGTGTAAATTTAGAAGCAATCACAAGTACCAACATTATTATTTTCTCTGTCCTTGAAAATAGACTAACATTCTGACAGTTTCAGGTCCTTCTGTAAATCATTCCATGAAGAAGGGGCCGCACCACCACCATTTGTAGGATGTACTGAGAGCGCGGATCGTATTCTATTTGGGTTTTACACATGTATGTACAAGATGAAATGGAAGCAGCAAAGGACAGATTTATAGGTAAGTGCACACCAATGTGAGAATCTGAAGACAGAGACTTACAACAGCATATAGCGTACAGGGGTGAACATGACTTCCACAACCTGTAATAAAATGTAATCTGTATCCAACTTCTCTAGGTGCTGTTCAGTTACTTTCATAAAGAGCAGATCAGTGAAACCCCGCAAAGGTAAGAAAGTTGCAGTGTGTGGCTTGAAGGACTAATTCTGATCAGTAACAACATTTAAATACATGCAGGTTGTGGCCATATAAGTCAACATATAAGTAAAAAACAATAATAATAATAATAATAATAATAATAAATAATAATAATGACTGGATACTGTATCAACAGTATATCAGTTTCTGCACCTAAATTGAACAGGTAAGTCATAAAAGTCACAAAACTGTAACGTACCATAGGACAGGGGTGTCAAATATACGGTTCGTGGGCCAAAACCAGCCCGTCAAAGGGTCCAATCAAAATGAATTTGTGAGATGCAAATATTACACAGAAGATATTAATCATCAAGGGTGTCAAAATCATTTTAATTCTGGGGACACATACAGACCAATGTGATCTGAAGTGGATTACACCAGTGAAATACTATTATAATAACCTAGAAATAATGACGACTCAAAATCTTTCTCTTTGTTTTGATGAAAAAAAGGAAAATTACATGAAAATGTTTCAATTTACAAACTATCCTTTCGCAAAAAATGGGAATAACCGGAACAGATATGAACAACATGAAACGTCTTAAGAGAAGTAAGTGCAATTTTAACAATATTCTACCTGTTACTGAATGTTTTGCGCATCTGTAAATTGAAATGCACATGTGTAAATGATGGGCTGAGGCATGATATTGTTAAAACTGCACATATTTCTCTTAAGAAATCTGAGTTTCTTCACGGTTGTTCATGTTATTCACATTTTTTAAAGGATACTTTACAGATGTAAACATTTTCATCATATAATTTTACTCTTTCCACTCTTATTATTTTACTGGTTTGGTCCACTTAAGATCACATTGGGCTGCATGTGGTCCCTGAACTAAAATGAGTTGGACAGCCCTGCACTAGGACATCTTGGTCATTTTTTCTGTACTGGTCTAATCAATATGCACTTACATCTCAAAACAAAGTAGCGTTCTTATTATCAATGTCGCATAAATTAACACCTAACATTTTGACGCCACAGCAACGGTGTCCTTCCTTGCCGGGACATCACCATCTGTCTGTCTCAGAAGTCTGTGACCTTGAGGAGTCTGTTTTCATCCAAGTAGAGCAACAGTAGATTTCGACAGAAATGCACAGACCAAATGTGAGTAATGCCACTGAACTCGCCTTTCAAGCTCTCAGAACACATTCCACTGTATTTACACCGAAACACCAGGAGAGAGAGAGAGGGGGGGGGGAGGCACGGAGGGAGAGAGACAGAGACAGACAGAAGAGAACATGCAACTAAAGCAGGTGGAACTGCCTCAACACACTCCAGAATACCAAAATGTTTCCACACATCCTATAATGATCACTAAAATGCGCCATATGCATCACTTTTAATCCCGCACCAATTCCCCTCTAAGATCATAAATAACGCAAAAAACACACAAATGCCTTTTATTTACACATTCTTAACCCTGTATTGTAGTCCTAAACCTCCGATTGCACTTGTCCAGTCCACCTGCGCGCTCCTCCGTGTTTACCTTTACGCATTTACTGAATAAAACCTCCAACACGCGCTATCTGTGGCACACTGGTGCGTCGGCCACCTCTGCCACCTAATCCATTCAACTTTCCCGACATCCAAGGAATGTGGATGGCATTCATGCATTTCCTCCGGCAACGCGTTTCTGTTTGTAATGACAGAATTTACACGCGAGAAAAGCAAAAGCAGGTTTTAACACCGGCGCCAGCGTCAGACCGCTTACCTGCTCCGTGCAGGACCAGGACGCACGGACACTGGATGGAACGCTTCGTGCAGTATCTCCAAACCTCGTTCCAAAGCGACACATATCAACACTAATTACCCCTGCACAGCTTCAAGTTCCCCCACGGAGCGAGGACTCGCCGCCGATTCATCTTCGTCAGACACCGCTGGAAAGCGCGCCATCGTGCGGCAGACCGTAGAGCGCAGCGCAACAGGTGCGTGGAAAAGAGACACGTTGATGCGTCTTTACAAACTATTGGAGGTGTTCCAAGTATCACCAAGCTGCGCACAGTGGCGTTTTTTGTCTGGTTCACTGAAGGATATTTGTAGTTAGAATTAAAACTATTACAAGTTCTAGCTATTTCGAGTGTTAAAAAAAACAAATAAATATGATGAATGATAGTCAAACATAAAAGCCACACATAACGACATAATTTATTTAATGATAAAGTCGATGTAATTTTAAATGCCAGTACTACTACTACTACTACTACTACTACTGCTACTACTACTACTACTACTACTACTACTACTAATAATAATAATAATAATAATAATAATAATAACTTACAACAGAAAACTCAGATAATAGTAGATAATGTAGTAGAAAGGTCACACAATAAACGATATAACGTTGAAAATAAGACAGTAAAATACATAAAAGGGACAGATATAAAAGTGAAAAGATGAAAATGCCAGCGAAATTAATATGTACTGAAAACAGTAAAAGCAATAAAAGGCAGCACCAGATCACAAATAAAAGCTATGAAAATAAAATAAATAAAAATAATAACAGAAAACATGAGGCAATTAACGCCACCTCACATGTGTAAAGTGAATACAACAAACATGCATCACAATAAGGTTTAGTAGTTTCCTTATGTTAAAACCTTAGAATAGTAACAAGTAGGTCTGACTCTCACCATCCTCATTTACACGCCTTTCTCTTTTTATAACTTAGTTAACGTTATGATTTAACAAGCTCCATTTCTCCAGAAGAAATAAATTATACAGTCAGGAAAACATGCAGCAGCTTTTGCGATAGACTTTGCTTTACATAGTTCAGAATTTTAAAACGGTGAAATAGAATTATTTATCAGTTTTATTTGTTCAACACTGCACTGATGGTGATGGGCGGTCCCAGAGGTCACTAGGTGGTGGTATTTCCCATGAATTTGACATTTCCATGCGCACCCTTTGGCGGAAGTGGAGGTAGAAGTATTTCAATAGTTTCCTGTAAGTGAAAATATAGAGGCGTTTTAACTTTCAAAATAAAAGCGAACAAATTATCACTTTTAAGAAGTTCTGAGTTGGCTATAACAACACCAAATTATTAGATTAACCAACACATATCATTCATAAAATAACAACAACAAAACAACAGTATATTCTATGATGATTCCAGGTATTGCAGTCTGTTGTAATATGAACATAGCAATATAGAGGAAATATAATAATGCTATAATGTTATTATATGGCAATTGCATTATGGTCTACACAAGCTGTAAACTATGCTAATTATGTGTGTAATAACCTCTCAATAATCACAAATCCAAATTTTCCTCTTAGTTTTGGTGTAAAAAGTTAAATTACATTAAAATGAAAATGTTTCCATTTACAAACTATTCTTTAACGAAAAATGTGAATGATCTGAATAAATATGAACAATCTGAAATTCATTAAGAGCAGTAAGTGCAGTTTTAACAATATTATGCCTGTTACTAATGATTTGTGCCTCTGTAGACCGAGCATAAACTATAAGACATAATATTGTTAAAACTGCACTTACTTTTCTGAAGAAATGTCAGGTTTTTCATATTTCTTCATGTTATTTATAGTATTTTAAAGGATAGTTTGTAGATTTAAATATTTTCATAAAGTAATTTTACTTTTTTCTTTCTAAAACATAGAAAAAAAATTTGGATTTGGCATTATTTATAGGTTTTTATGTTATTATTGTGTTGGTCTGACCCACTTGAGAACATATTGGGCTGAATGAGGCCTTTGAACTAAACATGACATTACTGACATTCACTACTCTTCTGATTACTTACTAACGCTCATAACGCTGGTCTACAATTTTTGGAAATTATCTGCGTCACAGACAGATGTGCTAAATGTGCACAAATGTGCTAAATGTTACGTATTTTAATAAGAATAATTGGAAAACAAATGACAAAAGTGCTGGTTTGCTGATTTTTGAAGGTATATGATAAAGTGTTAGCACACATATACTGTATATTGGTTTATGTACATTTATAAAATAGATGTATAAACCTTCCACTAGACAGAACCTGTAAAGTGAATGTATTGTCATGTGCAGACAGTGTTTTGAAGTAGATCTGGTAGCTCTGAGACAAATATTCCTTTTGAGTAAATCCCATTCTCTCGTTCTCGAATTCCACATTTTGACCCAAGACTATATCTTGGAAACTTCAGCCAACCAGCATTTTTTACTTGATTGTTCTTTATCAGTGACTCACACGTGGTAAAAATTTCACTACTTCTATTCTGGAAGCATTTTACTTGTAGACCAATTTAATTAAACAAGCGTTCTATTTATTAGACTCTTATTCTGAAAACCCCAACCGGAAGTGGTCTCATACTTCTATCTGTTTACACTAGGGACCACCGGTGATGGAAGCGTCGGCAGCAAATCGACAATGTTTTTAACAATCTCTCCTCTATTTGGGAAACCGGTGAGGATGTGGGTTAATCGGACACAGACCCACGGACAGTCCACAGCCTGCCGCCGGTCCCCTGTGTCAGGTAAAGGAGGGTTTAGTGGACCAAAACTCCACCCAGCTTTGTTTGCATCAGCTCTGACAGACTATGCAAATGTACTTCGACAAGGAAACTGAGCTGATGTAAAACTGGCAGTGATTCAGCGACAGTTTACATCACTGTTTTTAAGCAAATATTGTAAATGTGGCATGAGATGAATGAATCAGGACAGTGTCTCTCAGTACCTGATGTTGTTTGTGTTACTGCAACCTTGCATTAATTTACCCATTTAATCTTTTACTTAAACACATAAAACCATGTGGACAAAAATACAGTAAAGCATAGCAGTGTAGTTGCATGGTTTTTATAATTAATACTGTTTGCATCCACTTCTTCTGGGTTCCAGTAGTGTACCTAATGTTAAAATGACATGATAAGTATTTTGTTGAATCATAATAACAGAACATACCAAGCATTTTATTTTTTGCGGAAAAGCCTTATAAATATAATTATTCCATGTGTTTGTATACGTTTTAATATCACCACAACCAAATGCAGGCATGATTGTAGATTGTATGTTTTTTGACAAACATAAGAGAAGTATGCTTTTTATTTGCTTAATATGTGTTCGACGTGGGTCTTTAAAGGTGCTATATGTAATATTTCTACACTCAAGTATGTAAAAAATGACCTAAAATTATCAATGGAGTGTTTAGAATATACTGTAGAGCTATGAAGTTATTCCAAAGATGTCAATGTATTGGATTGAAGAGAGATGGACAGAATCTATTTATCTATTTACCAATGGTCTGGGGAATTTATGTGACCACTAGAGGGAGTAGTGAGTCACTGCCGATCTCCCATGATGAGGAAAGCCAACATGTTGACTAAAATGTCAGGAAGTGATGAGATGGTATGAGAACCACTAAGAAATATCTTTTAGAGTCAAAGAAAGTCTCAAAATGATCAAATCTACAAATACTGTTGTTGTTTCACTGGACACAGCTCTAAATGATGAGAATGGAGTTTGATGGTGAAATCACAGCGTTTCTTCAACACGGCTGAGTTCGAACATGAGGCTTATGAAGGTATAAAGGTGTATACCACAGGTGTCAAACATGCGGCCCGGGGGCCAAAACTGGCCCGCCAAAGGGTCCGATCCGGCCTGTGGGATGAATTACAATTACACTGAAAATATTAACAATCAAGAATGTTAAAATCATTTTAGGTCACTTCAATCTAAAGTGGGCCAGACCAGTAAAATACCATGGTAATAACCTATAAATAATGAAAACTGCAAGTTTTCCTCTTTGTTTTAGTGTAAAAAAAAAAATACTCAAATTACACAAAAATGTTTATGTCCACAGACTAGCCTTTTACAAAAAATGTAAATAACCTGAAATGTTTTAAGAGAAGTATGTGGAATTTTAACAATATTCTGCCTGTTACTAAATGTTTTGTGTATTTGTAGATCCACTGTGATCTGTAAGTTGTTGTTCACATGTATAAATGATAAACTAAGGCATAATATTGTTAACACTGAACTTATTTTTCTTAAGAACCTTCAGGATGGTCATGTTTGTTCATGTTATGTTCAAGTACGGTTCGTAGATGTAAACATTTTCATTATGGAATTTTACTTTTTTTTTTACTCAAAAACATAGAGAAAACTTATTTTACTGGTCCGGCCCACTTTATATCATATTAGGCTGTATGTGGCCCCTGAATTAAAATGAGTTTGACATCTCTGATGTATACATTTATGACTGTGACAGTTCTGACCGTCTTTGGACGATTCCAAACAGAGTTTTAGTGCAGCTATGTACAACTCAAACTGTAGAGAATACAGAGATCACTGTCAAAATACCAGGCTGTGGGTTTATGTTTGAAGAATAAAACTTGATGATATCATAATAAACACTGAATTTTGTACTTTATTCAGTGAGTGATACAGTCTGTGGATACATAGTGTTGATTCATTGGTGGTTTTAATAGCCCTGAGTGTGTTCTGGTACATGTCAACCCCCGATGTTGGCAATTTGGAATATTAATACAACATATAACCCCTTTAAAGTCAGTCTGAATTCAAGCCATTAATATTACAACATTAAACCATTTCAGATCCCAAACCATGAAGGACTGTTCTTACTTTAAGAGACATATCCACACGTTGTTATACTAATCACTGCTGTTCTCTCTAGATTCACCAAATGACCCATCACATCTTCACGCATCCATTTTATGAGGCAGGTGTCTGTGTCAGACCTGTTCACTTAAAGCAGCATCATTAAGGAGGACCATGGCCTCTGCACGCTTCCCTGGAAAGACTTCAGACGTGGTTGCTCTGAACTGGACTGGTCCAGCGCTGGGTAGACCCCTGTGTATCAATGGGACGCCATGGATCCTGTACCTGCTGGAGGAGTGTGTGGATAATGTGTGGGAGTACTGCAGCGTGGTGATAGGACTCATATCCATGTTCTGTTTCCTGCTGTCCACTCTGCCGTAAGTACAGGAGTAATTGTTTATCATTTTTAATTTGACGCAAAACGTTTGACAATTATCTATCTATCTATCTATCTATCTATCTATCTATCTATCTATCTATCTATCTATCTATCTATCTATCTATCTAGTCAGGTATATGTGGCCTATCGGAATGGAAAAGTAGAGGAGGCCATGTCTTTTGGCTTCCTCTTCTTCCTCTTCAGTGGAGATGTGACCAGCTTTGCGGGCTGCTACCTCACAAACCAGCTTCCTATTCAGGTTTAACTCACAACACACATTATACTGTAGCTTTGCATGGTTAGCTTTAACTGCTTAGATCAGATGGTTGTGTAACATTATATGTAATTTTTTGTGCAATAATAAAATAAAAACTACTTAAATGAAAATTTCCATCTGTTTTAACAGTATAAGTATAGATTATAACTCTATAACTACAGTCTAACCTGTCAAAAAACACATTATTTTTCCAATAAGTTGTTTTCGTGTCTTTCTCTCTTAGGTTGTCACAGTGATTTTCTACATCTTTACAGACTTGATTCTTATCTCACAGTTTCTCTACTATAAGATCAAGAACAACTCCGGCAGAAGTAAGCCCCCATCATGATTACTGCTATTGTGTTACAATGGAGCTACATATGAGTTAACTGTGTTTGTATATGTCAGTGGTCAAGAAGCTCATTTTTGCAGGAGGAAAAAGTCAGCTAATGCAAACACTTTAGTGTCATCAAGACCTTCATGCAGAGGTTTATGTGTTCAGCTCTTGTTTGTGTGTGTTTGTGTGTTCAACACTCAGAGAGCCCTATGCTGAAGTGGTTGTGCTTCGTGTGGTGTGGTGCTGCTACACTGGTCCTCCTCACTCTGCCCAAACTCATCATAGACGACAGCACAACCTTAGACACCCAGGTCGGTAGATTATATATTGTGTATGCATGTGCAGGTGTTACATTCAAGTATTCAGAAGTCAGATGTGGAGCTCACCGGCCAGTAGGCCATGATCTTTAAATTTTTGCCAAATTTTTTAAATGTTACAAATTTGCCTTTAATTATAATGGGCCATATTTAAATGGCTGATAACATGGAAATGATTAGAGATATTAATATAGTTACTATTGAGCACTGATAGGAAGTCATATATGGACTTTCATTTGGGTCCATGACCTTTGACCTTGAGTGATCTTGAAGGGTCAAATGCAAGGTCACCAATGTCTACATTTCAACAATCTTCTTCTCTGAAACTACTGGTCAGATTCATTTCAAATTTGTTATCTAGCTTCCTTTGGACAATGTCTGCAAAGATCCTTCACAGTTTGGAGGAATTTAGATTTTTGAATCTTTGACGAATTGTTGAAAATTAAACATATGCCTTTACTTATAATGAACATTATTTTGGCGGCTTATAACATGGAGATAGTTGGTAATAGTTAGAGATATTAATATAGTTACTATTGAGCACTGATAGAAAGGCATATATGGACTTTCATTTAATTAGTTGAGTTCTCCTCCAGTGAAAGTACCACCCACTTCTATTGGCAGATTAATCTCCTGCATCAAGACCACAGGACTCTAATATAGAGGTAGAACCCGACAATTCAAGTGGTTATTGGTTCTTGATAAAAACATGCTGGTGAGAATCAGGGCCATTGGTCCTATTTGTAGCCCTAGTCTTTTATCATATATAACAGTTGTACCTTACCTCTCTTTCCCTTCTTCTGTCAGAGTCCATCTACCTCTAAATCAGTGAAGATTACTGGCTACATATGTGGATATCTGGCATCTGTCTTCTACCTCTCCTCTCGTTTTCCACAGCTCTACAAAAATGTAAGTGCGCAGTTTATGTGTGAGCATCATGAGTACAGAGTTTAGCTGTCAAAGAGCCTGAACTTATCGTTTGTACGTTTTTTTCAAATATAGGCATGTGTGTGTTTTATTAACGAGGGAGATGGGATTTGTGTGTTGGTATGTACAGGGTCCATTGAGAAATGAGAACCAGGCATTGAAAACAATGGTGCTGTTGTGTTGACGGAACATCCTGGCTCAACTGCAGCTATTATTCACCAGAGGGGATGGTCCCTGTACGCTGCCAGGGCCAAAGAAACATCTTGGCACAAACATTTAGTGACTATCCTAAATCACTTCTATCAGATTTGTGCTGTGGATATTTTCTGCAAGTTAAAACATGTTCATTGTTTCAGCTTAAAGCCTCTGAATATTTATGGTGATATAATTCAAGTGGTAAATCCAGTTTGGTGAAACAGTAAAAAAGGACAGGTGTGTATTTCTGTTCAGATGATCTTCTTTCTAGTGACTTATTTTGGAAAGTAGTGACGAGTTCCATCAGGATTTAAGGTAAACTGACCCGTCAGTGTTATTACAGTCATCTGTGTATGTATGTAAACACAGACAGAGTCAAACAGAAACCTCTCACTTATGTAAACAGCAGCAGGTGAAACAGCTACAGAAGTTGATTAGTTATTGTAAATAATTAGTTTATTTAGTATGTCGGAATTTTTACTTTAGTTTTATTTAGTTTTATGAGTATATACTATAAGTAATCTAAGTTTTATTTAGTTTTATGAGTATATACTATTAGTAATCTTCATTTTATTAAGTTTTATAAGTATATACTATAAGTAATCTTAGTTTTATTTCTGTGAATGGGCTTGCTTTTGTTTAGTTTTGATTCAGTTCTAGTGTAAAGTTTGAGTTTTTGTGGTATTATATTATTTTGTAAATCATTAACATCATGAAAACTGTTATTGTTGAAGGTATTATTAAAGCCTCCATCTTGAACAAAGCCACTTTATTCAAGGCCCAAAGTGATTTAGTAATATATTTTTATACAATGAAATCAATTTTGGTTTGGTTTTCTTTGATTTTCTTGTGCTGATGAAAAAGTGAATTTCCCCTGTGAATGAATAAAGTTAATCTGTATCTGTACGTTTCATTGTTTATGGGGTTATGTTAAAGATATCATGTATCGAACAAAGATATGGGATCTCAACGACCTGAAGCCAAAGATCACTGATGTCATTGACTCCACTGATGAGTCTATGATACAGAGAACATGGCAAGAAATCCAGTACCGTCTGGATGTGCTTTGTGCAACTAATGGTGCCCATATAGAAGTGCATTAATGAGGCAAAAAAAACCAAAAAACAAACTTCAATATCTACTTTTCATTTTGTAATAATTTCCACATATTAGTTTTTTCATTTGCTTTTGTAATACATGTGTTAAATTGTAATGAGACTTTATAGACACCCTGTACTGTATAATAATGCTCTGTGTTGGCTCTAATAATGACTTTTTTTCTGTTGTTTTGTAGTTCCAGCGACAGTCCACAGAGGGAACCTCTTACCTGTTGTTTGCCCTCGCCATGATGGGCAATGGCACCTATGGCCTTAGTGTCATAGTGGTCCTACCTGCACTGAGGGGTTCCAAACAAACCTTCATCATTAACCATCTGGCCTGGCTCATCGGCAGCCTGGGAGTCCTCATACTCGACCTATTTGTATCCTTTAAACAAGTCCAGGTACAGCTTAGATGTGCAGCATTTTAATATTATATGTATCAGAAAGGCTGTTACACATTTTAATCTCATTCATTCTGAATTTCCCCCTTGGGGGATCAATACAGTGTATCTTATTCTCATGCTACCACTGCTTTTAATGTCCTTGAATTTGAGAATGTAAATAAAACACAACCTGTAGTTTCACTGAGATAGAAATAAATTTACTATTTAAGAGAATGGGTAAATTAGGAATAGTCAGATAGCTTTACCAGAAAAGTTAAATTCAGTTTTTTTAATGTTCCGATTCTTCCATTAGATAGTTACTGCAATGATTCAGTTGGACTGTATTTCTTTCTCTTTTTTTGATGGTACATGTTTATTCACATTACTGACCCTAAAGATATGTACGAACAAACCAGTGACATAAAATAAGTGAAACTAAAGATGTATGCGATCTAATAATGTAAAGAAAAATTAAAAATAAAGAAGCATACACTCAATAGACTTCAATAGAAAAGGGTCATGTGGTCAGATGAGTCTAGATTGACCCTGTTCCAGAGTGATGGGTGCATCAGGGTGAGAAGAGAGGCAGTTGAAGTGATTACCCATCATGCCTAGTGCCTACAGTACAAGCCAGTGGAGACAGTGTTATGATCTAGGGTTGATTCACTTGGTTCAGCAATGTTATGTGTCAAAAAACAACAAAAATAAATGTGGTGACAATACATACACCACAAATACGTTCCACATTCAACGCTGAAGAAGATCCAATGAAATATTAGAGTGTCGAGCCTTTTTTTTGGCTTGACTTTGTAGATCTGCCCAAGTTTGGGGTCAGGATGCAATATGGGGTGAACTGTTTTTATTTGGTCGCTAACTATTAAACTAAATGACATAATAATATCAGTATTGATTTTCAAATTAAAACAGAAGAGTGTTGTCTGGAAGAGTATATAAAGGTTGACTTCAATAAAGCCGTGTGTAATGTAATGGATATTTAAGACATGTAACTGGACAAAAGGGACACAATAAGATGAAAATAATATAGAAGATGCAACAAATCATAAAAGGAAAAAACAATAGGAAAATAATGTGGAAGATGTAATGACAAAAACAACACATTATTTTAATGGTGAAATAATCAGTAACATGTAGAAATTATGGTTATTCATGATGTATTTTTATAAATTTGGGTCCTGAGGAAACATCGCATTGATTTTTTTTTTTTTTGGTTGCAGTCTGAAAAAGTTTGTTAACCACTGTCATAGATAAAAGAATAATATCAAATCTTCAGATAAGAGAGAGCTTTGGAAAAGGCATCAGTAGTTGACTTTTTAAGATATCTTGTCAAACTTGTGCATGTATTTTTGTTTTTTGTTTTTTTTAACTGCATGTTTATTTACGAGCCTTAACTTTGTCAGGTCACTGCTCAGTTCATCATCTACAGGAAGAACAACTCAGCTATAAGCAGCTCACTAACCAGCGTCCCAGAGGTGGAGCCTCTTCTGTGTGAGGATGAGGAGCAGTCGATGTTGTAATGGACACCACAGTGGACCGTTTAACCAAACACCAAAAGTCTCCAGTTTTCTGATCGACTGATCGACTACTGCAGAAACTGAGAAAATGGTAATAGCAGGTTATCATAATACATTTTACTTCAATCTTAGTAGAATTTCCTACATCTAACAGGTCAAACACTGAGTCATTATTTCATTTAAAGGGTTATTAAGAAACATTTCTCACTGTTTCTCCATGTCGAAGCCTGTCAGCAGCTCTAAACGTATTACCAATCAGCTGTGATTGATTATCCTGCCGGGATGCCTCGGTTCGGTTTTGGATGGAAGTGCAGTATTTTTATTTGCCTTTAGGGAGTATCCACATGCAGGGGAGGTAGCTTTAATCCAGATGTCTTTTCACCAATGCAAGCTTTTAGAAATGAAATCCTCGCCTGCTTTTGCTACACAGTTAACCTAATTGAGTGGTGTGGTGTGAAGGTTCTGCATGGGGAACCACTGCAGCCTCTGAAAGGAAGGAAACCTGGTTTCTGCTTCTTTGGACCAGAAGAAATATTTGATTTGTGCCTTTTCTAAACTAAAAAAAGGTTAATTTGCACTGTTTAATATTGCCCAGGACAAAATAAAAGTATTTTTTATTAAATATTTTAACTGTGGGTACATTTAAGACATCTTTATTCAGCAGCTTTTTCCTCTGTTGCTTCATCATTATCAGCTGGTTTATAACATCCTTATGACATTCGACAATATTCATTAGAGAGGACAAAGCTTTTTCCAGCTGATATAATTATAAGACGGTTAGTTGGATGTTTTTGAAGAGTTTTTCAAGTATTTAGGTTCAATTAGGTTGAGTTGCATCTGTTTGATGTATTTCTGTTCTTCCATTTGATTTAAAGTGGATATGATGCTCTTATTAAGACAGATTTTTTTGTTTAACACTTTGTACCTTTTAGCATCTGAGAAAAAACATCATTTGATAGTTTGATATTTAATAGAAGAGCTTAGAATGAGCTGCTTGTCTGTTTTGTGCCAAATTTTATTGATGTGCATTATTATTTTGTCAGTTTGAAACTTGTTCAGCGCTGTATTTGCAGACATCTGCAGATTACTCTACCTCATTATAGTTTGTGCACATTCATTCTTTCAGATATAATTGAAAAGCTGGTTTGTTATTGGGTCAAAAACACATTTTCATTCAAGCAAGTGAATGAAATACACTGGACTTTTCAGTATGAGTATTGATATTAAACCTAAATTATTTGTGATTGGTAAGAATTCTGATGTTTAAAATACAAAACTGATAACCCTTAGGTTACATTCACACCGCAGGTTTTAATGCTCAATTCTGATTTTTTGCTGAAATCTTTTTTTTTTGGTTGTATATATTATAATTTAAATGTGACTGCCATCACTCACACGAACAGTCTATGGTCCTGAAGTGACCCACATGCACTGAAGAAGATGCAGCATCTTCTTCAGTGCATTCAGCATTCAGTGTTTACTGAAGTCAGTATGGATGTTTCCTGATTCTTCCTCCTCCAACGCAGAATTGTGATGTCTGTCGCATTTCAGTGACGTAAAACTCAGATGAAATGAGACAGGACCATTCAGACTGAAGTCACATTGCAAACATCAAATATGTCTCTGATATTGGGCCAAATAATTAAATGGTTTGAGTCTGATTTATTTAAAAAAAAATAATAATAATAATGGATTTGTGCTGTTCAGACTATCATAAAACAAATCTGATATGGACAGAAAAATCAGATTTGAGCCACTTTTGCCTTCAGTGTGAACATAGCCTAAGTCATAATTTGCACAATAACAGGCTGTCTTTCCTTTTTTTTATTAGTCAGGTGATGCAATAATGTGATATTTTAGAGATTACGGATTCATTTAATATGTGACTTAATTTACTTAAAAATAAATAGAACAGTGAATATATGCATTTAGAATAGTTTTTCTTCAAGAATTCTGTTTTTTGTTTTTTTTTATAAATGACTTTTACAATGTAAAATCGATATTTTCATCTTTTAGTAATTCTTTTTTAATTGAGGCATATATATTTCAAGGTTAGCCCAAAAGATGTTCAGCTGTATTGTATATATTTTAGAACATGCTGTAGTATTTATAAATTTGTAGTTTTTTTACATTGAATTGTCCAACTGAGTTATTAAGATTTATTTATTCTCTTAGAAAAATATTTGGATATTTACTTTTTTATTGCAGATGTTTGTAATGATGCATGAGCTGTTCTACTTTAATTCTATGGTCTATGCATACACTATGCTAACTGTCTTATATTGTCACTGTATGTAAAACACATTAAAAACTGTATACTTTGTAAATTTGAATAAACTGCACAATACTGCAGCATCAGGACGGGAAGCATTGTCTGTTAAGTGTGAATATCAGAGCTGGGATAAATCACTTGTGCCAGCAATAAGTCCTAACCTCCTAAGACCCAGGAGCCCCACAGGTTTTTGAGTTTTGGCTTTTTTTAATTAAATAATTGCTTATATTGGAA
>JAPQRQ010000006.1:13981998-13994481 GCA_037367365.1 Apogon talboti
ACACATACACACACACACATACACACACACATACACACACACACACACACCCACATACACACACACACACACACACACACCACACACCTTCCTGAGACACAAATGCACAACCACGCACTCAGTAATTTTGCAAAAACAAGGCAGGTACTCGCTGCTCTTCACTCCTCCAGAAGTGATCGACAGGAAAGCGTAAGAAAGTCCCTCTACAGTATCTCCTCCTCCTTCAGCCCACTTCTCTGCTCTAGCTCTGATCGCACAATGTTTCACTTAGGGCCTAAGTACACTTCCAAACTGCTGAGGCTCACAGACACTTTGATGAATTCTGTGAAAATGCTCACATCCCATTCCATCAAGGCCTGTCCCTCTGGGAATAAACTGCAGTGAGTGATGACTGTGATTATCAGCCCCCACCCCCACCCATAAAAAAATCTTGACTGTCTGCAGTAGAAGTGGGGTAATCGGGCACATTTCACTACTGTGTGTCTATATTGTAAAGTGAGTGCAGTTACAGAGTTAGTGGAGTTTTCCTGTTGGTTTCCTCATAATGCACTAAAACTGTGCAATATGATGACATATATCGTGTGATGATAGAACACTCTGATTTATTTTGCTGTGCTGCAAATCATAATCTTTACAGTCGTACTTTCCATGATTTGGATGAAGGTTTGCATTCTTCCACACAGCAGCAGTTTGTTTACTTGCTATATTTTATTTATTCATATTGAGTCTTTTTTTTAAACTGCTATAGCTTCAATATAAAGGCATTCTTTGTGCTGCTCCTTGCAACATCTATGTGTGCAGTTCTATTGTTAAAGTGTATTTTTTGTCTTAGGTAGGGCTAGTGGTGCAGTGGATAATCTGTCTGATTATGGATCAGAAGATTCTAGGTTTGACTCCTGGCTGGACATGTTCTAAATTTTCCCCTTGGTTCATCAATAAGGTACATCTTATGAATATGTTTGCTTTTAATATTTTTTTGATGTTCACATTTTAGGCAGTTGTATTTGAAAATTGTTTTCTGTTTCACCTTCTAATTTATTTATGCTTAGTTTCATAATTTATTACGTACATACACTGAAAATTTGCACAGCCTATCTAAATGAAAAAAAAAACATCTAAGTAGTCTGAGTATATCATTAAAACTGTAATAAATAAATAATAGGCCTTTCCATATATATATAAAACCTCTTCATGTGAAATCATTGTGACAATGTGATTTATTCTTGATAGATAAAGTGTAACTGGGGCTCTCTGAAATCACAGCATCTGGTCAAAGGTAATTAAGTAGTTATAAAAAGATGAATGTGTTTTAATTATTTATTCATTGAATTTTGAGAAAATGTGCTTAATGGTGGTATGTATTGTGATCTTGGATATGAGATTTTGGTTACATTGCACAGCCTCAGAGGAAAAAAAAGAAAGAATGGCAATGAAAACACAATTAAACCTAAACAAAACATTGTTTTAAAAATCTAAAAACCTATTTTTTTGTCTGCAAGTTTTAGCTGCAGTTTCCTGTAATCACAACACAGTCTCTGGTGTAGCGTTCATCCAGCAGATGTGGAACTCCCTAGAGCAAAGACAGACTCCTCATAAAAGCTTAAAATTTAATCACAACTCCTGCACTAAAACCTCTGAATGACCTTTAACTCCACTGCAGTCCAGGGGAAGGGACGGACTAAACTTCCATCACTGTGCATAATAAAGTGAGTCGTCCCGTTAACGTCCTCTACTTGCACTGTAGCCAACAGCCAACCCCAGCTGCAGTTTAACAGCTACTAGAACATGTCAAGCAAATTTTGTGGAATGGAAAAGTTGAGTTAATATGTCAAGTTTTCGAGGATAAGTTGTTTTGACCCAGGCGACTCGGTGGTGCAGTGGACAGCATGGGTTCGGTTCCAACCGGGGACCTTTCTGTGTGGAGTTTGCATGTTCTCCCCATGTTTGCGTGGGTTCTCTCCGGGTTCTCCAACTTCCTCCCACCATCCAAAGACATGCACTGATAGGTTAACTGGTTAATCTAAATTGCCCATAGGTGTGAATGTTAGAGTGATTCTATATGTCGGCCCTGTGATGAAATGGTGACTCGTCCAGGGTGTACCCAGCCTTCGCCCATAGGTAGCTGGGATAGACTCCAACAACCCCCACCCCCTCTCCCCCCCGTGCGACCCTACTGAGGATAAAGTGGGTCCAGAAGATGAATAAATGTTTGACCCAGGGTACTGTGATTTTAAGATTTGTTGTGAAGATTCACTAATAACATACAGTATAAAGACTAATGTAAAAGATTTCTGATTATAATTTTTTAAATATTAAATCTGATTTATTTGAGTCTAATTACTTCTATCATCTGTGTTTGTGACCATTCTAAATAACTGCTGTGGTGGTTGTGGATCTGCAGTCGGACCGAAGCCGTCTTTCAACCAGAGGACTGGTTTTTAACCCCTGCCCTGATGTTGAAGTGTCCTTGAGCCAAACCTTGAACCCTAAACCATTGGTGTGTGCCCAGGCATTATAAAAGGCTTTAGGTGCCTATAATGTTGAAAACCACCCTATAAATGCAGACCATTTGTAACCAATGTGCTCTGTGAGATTGGTGATTTTTCTTTCCAGTGGATTAATTTCACTGAATTAATTAAATTCATCTCGGAGAAAAATATAAAAACATGTTTAATCACCAAATAAGCCTGAGGATAAACAGCTGTAAACTAGGCCATCTTTGTACTGCAGAGCCAAAGACAAAATCTTAGAGCAGAAATACAAACACAGAGTAAATACTGGCGAGCATCGCTGCAAATGAAGCGGCTTCTTTTTGTTGCTGTTGTGATAGTGAACCATTAGGCTTTCTTTAAATAACTGTGAGCAATATTTTTTAATGACTCTGAAACTGTGACATACAGTAAAATACTGTAGTACAGGTGGCACTAATAAGGAATAAAATCATAAAATGAGAGGTTAATTACAGGCAATTAGTGTTGAGTACTGTCACTGCACCAGCTTCTGGCTGCAAATTACTGATATCATGGAAGAACAAAACTTGACTTCAGATTCATGGAGTCAAAAGTTAAGACCAAATACGATCCATTAGAAAGGCAACCACGAGGAGAAACAGTAACAGTCTCCTCTATAATTTCAGGATCATTTACAGTTTTTCATGCATAAATTGGCCAATTGAATAAATTAAATCCCTTTATGTACTATGTGAGTAAAACAGCAGAAATCCCAGTGTCTTCACTGTTATTATAATGTATTTACAAAACATGCAGAAAACTTGATCAAATTCTACACCATAAACAGACATTTGCCCATCAGTCTTCTGTTGACAGAAGCATAAAGGCATTATTCATGACTTGCCACATCATATTGTGACTCTACAGGCAGTATCAGCAGTTACAAAGAACACTGTAAAGCGCTACCTTTACTACAGTATTTGTCAAGGGTTTTCCACACTAAACCCATTTTCTTCAAGATCGCCCACAAATGCCAGTGTCTGCTAAAACTGTGGGGGTAAATAGTCAGTAACTTACTCTTATTTTGTTGCTTGAGTCTGTTTGCGTAAAAAAAGAGTAAAATTAGTCACTCAACATGATGACTGTACTTTTCTTCAAATAAAAAACTATTAAAAATAAAATATGCTACATGTAAAATCCTGCTGATTTGACCTGTATATAGATTTTCCCAGTCACTATTAATTCATCCTGTCTTTTTTTATACTTACTTCTATTCTATTTACACTAATTTCTATTCTATTCTATTCTATTCTATTCTATTCTATTCTATTCTATTCTATTCTATTCAATTCTATTCAATTCTATTCTATTCTATTTTTTTTACTTTTTATTCTACTGTAGGAGGGATAGGAGACAAGAATTTCATTGTAACCATTATGTTTTATCCCATGTATATCACAATAAAAACCTCTTGAATCTGTAGATATGATCAGCTGCATCATCCACCATCTATGGTCCTTCCTAAGACATGAACTTCTACTTCCACCGCTCACAACCTGTGTGTTTGCACCGCCTTTAAAATCCACCCCTTGAGATGATTTCTCTTCCAGTGGTTGACAAAATTACCCATCTACTCCCTATCCTTAGCTCAGTGCCTCTCAGCTCATTCAGCTCCTTGTTAGAAAATGACATAATGTGCTGTGGAACCTGCCTGAAGTCCCAGGATGCTCATTGTACACTTCACAGAGGGCAAACAGAGGTTAACAACCCTTTATTAATCCCTGCTAACAGAGACACCCAGAAGGAGAGATGGGGAGGGAGTCATAAAGACAGAGACGCACACTGGGAGGCAGAGAGAAGGCTGAAAGGAAAACAAAAACACACGCAACACATACTGTACATCGGCGCAACATAAACCAAAGAGAGGCCGATGCAAATGAAGACAAGTGAGACCGGAAAAAGCAAATAGAGGCAACATCCATGCAGATACCGGCTTTGACTGGGAGCCAATGATATCTAACGACCCCCTGCATGGCATGGCAAGATGGTTGACTGCTCCTAACACTCTGCCAAGGCACACACACTCAACAGTGTCTCTTTTCTTTCTGTATTTTCAGAAAAACACACACACACACACACACACACACACACTAACAGCTACAGCGCTGTGGGAGCGCAGTTAGGAGGTTTGAGCTGTAATTGGATCGGCCTCTATTTTGGGTCAGTGGTAAAAGTGAAAAGACCAGAGGCTTTTTCAAATGGACTAAAGACTAGGGAGACACCGGAGCACAGGAAAGGTCACTATCAACTAGTCCTGTGGGGGAGATACGTATGTGTGTGTATGTGTGTGTGTGTTTTGAGGGGAAAACTGACAGAGACAGTGCAGGTGATATTGAATAAGAGGTGAATATGAAGTGTTAGCCAGGTGAAGAGGCTGAGACAGAAGGCAAAGCGCTAATGAAGGCGTCTGATTCGCTCACGCACTCAACTGTGATTATTTTTGCGTTTTTCAGGAGTGGGAGGGAGGCTGGCGAACAGGTTTATAATCGAAAAAGAAATGAAGAGAGGCAGCGATGGTGACAAGCGAGATAATAAGGAGATTGACTTGCTGTGGTGACTGTAGCTGTAGTGTTGGAGTGAAGGGAAGACACTGGTATTCATCTCTACTTCTTCTTCCCGTCGTAAATTGTCAATGATCTTATTTTGGCACATGATCTACTTTTCAGAAGAATATTACACATCGTACCATTAAAAAAAGTACACATTCTCCTACTTTTCTTGCATCTTAAGTGGGCCAAGTACCAGTGCGATTTTGTTATTTTGCAAAGCGTTGCATCATGGATTGTCTGTAGCATTCATGTTGCTAGACTAGCGAGTGTATTTAGTGACTTTATTAGTCTGCGAGCACTAAAGCGTTCAGTTAGTCCACTTTCACTGGCAGGGATTTGTGTAATGTGTGTTTTTTTTGTCACTGTAAAGTTAAGATGAGCAACCGAATATGAGTTCAGATCGAGTTCATCAGACACTCAACCGTGGAGTAAGCCTCTTATATGCATCTTTTATGTTATTATGGGAAGTGCATAAATATTTTGGCGTCATTATGAAACTGTATTGGGACAAATCAGACTAGGATCTTGGAAGCACTTGTTTTAACTTGATTATCCATAGATCCATGCATTTTCTTAATACCAAAATAGTCATCTACAGTGGAAATAATGCCATGTTTAAAGCAATAGGTTGTTTAATTCTGTCTAGTTTGCTTCTATTTTCCATTCTACTGGATTAAAATTATGATACAATATTTTGAACATATATGTGCAATGGTGTGTATTCTGTTCATAGACTTTATTGTTTTAATTGTTAAACACCAGCATAATATCTTGGCTTAGTTTACAGTTGTCCTGAGGATTGTTCTGTAATTTTTACATCTTAATTTAATTAGATATAAGTAAAAAAAAAAAAACAAACACAGTAATATCTGAAGCCAATGCTTTGTTGTCTCTACACCATTTTAATAGATACAAACACATTTAATATTGTCAAATAAATTAATTTGCAGAGAGTAGAAGTACTGTAACCTCTACAGAATAATTCACACTTCTGATAGCTAATTAAACTAGACTCTCTGAGTGTCTTCTTTTCCCCTCTGTAGCTCCTGACCTCTTTCTCTCTGAATCTTTCTCTGTTCTCATCCTCATATTCAGGTAAAAACTAATCCCCTGTGTCTTCGCTGCAGCAGAATGAACAGAACAGGGGGACAAACCAGCTGCTTGTGCGCATGTGTTTGAGTACATGTTGTGTGTCAGAGTGTGAATCTATTTAAAAAGTGAGAAGAAAAGAAAAGAACCCACTGTAAAACCTTACTTTAGTTTAATTAATTTCATACTGGGGTTTTTTTTTTTTGTATGTATGAATTCAATTTTTGCTTCCAGCCTATGTGTGTGTGTATATGTATTTCTGGACAAAGTAGGATTAAACTTGTCTTTTTTTTCCCCCGCTGTAGCACAAAACAGGTTTTATTCTGTTCTAAGAGGATACATGCTGTCTAGTCCAGTGCAACACTTACTACAGATTTACTCAGATTCTTTCAGCAGAACATACAACTGACAGAAACACGTCAACACTCTTACACACACACCATAGTTTGAAGGTTATGGCAGCCTCAGTCTGGGTTTTTTTTTCCTTTTCGTGCAAGGCTGATTTGAAAGACATTTAATTATTGAAATGCAATTAACGCAGCGCTCAGTGGGAACAGGCAGGACACACAAGCACTCACACCACATCAGCGAGGCAACAGCCGGCTACATATCAGCAGAGATTAACCGGATTCAGATGCTATGGGATTAATACATTGAGATTATGACTGAAAAGGATTGTGTGGTTTTATGGAAATACAGCAACTATGAGACTAAGTGAAGATTCCAGAGGTCACTGTCTTATCTGCATTTAGTTATTTGTAAAGAGACACTAAAATATCCAAAATAATAAAAAAAGGATATGTGATGTGTCTGACATTTGTGATAATGGTGCTGTATATATGAATAAGTAATTTCATGTTATTTGTTTGAGTGTGAAAATGACGTTTCTTTTAAAAGGATGCGTTTTGATGGTATTTTCACTGTAATTCCTTTTTGTGATTGTATTTCAGGACAAAGTAAAATGATATTTTCTTTACAAAGTAGACTCTAACACACTCCTTTTATGCACTGCCATTTTTTTGCATGTAGTAACCTACAGCTGTAACTGATATCCTAATCTATTGCCCACTTTATTAAACACAGGTTTCTTTGAAGGAATAAACAAGTTAGTTGTGTGTATGTGTGTGTGTGTGTGTGTGTGCGTGTGTGTATGTGTGTGTGTGTGTGTATGTGTGTGTGTGGGTGCATGTATGGGGTGTGGATAGGGTAGGACCAGACTACTACATTCTTCCTCGTTAATTCACACGCATCCACTCACTGCGCCTTTGCCTGCCTGTATCTCAAGGACAAGAACCACACTGCAATGGCTAAGCTTGTTTTCAGCGGAAAACAACGATAACAACCAATCCAGTCGTGGGGGACCGACAAAATTAAATAGCTTTGGGTGGTGGACACAGTGGTAGCAGCTTTAATAGGGTTGAAGAAATATGTTTGGCTCCAATGTGCCTCTCCACCCGCCCCCCTTGTACAATCCTACACATGTTGATTATAACATTTTAATCTCTTCATCCGCTTCCTTAAAATTGCCTATTGTACCTACACATTCCTACACCTACATAACAGACAATAAAATGAAAAACTCAGTAATTAAGCCTATAAAATATTAAGTATTTAGTAAAAGCTGATCGGGTGCTTTTTTCTGTGTCTAGATGGTTGTTATTAGAGATGAGCTCAGGTTTTGTAGCTGAAACAGTGGAAGGTTAGGGATAAAAACGTCTCTTACCGATACACGGTGTTAGGTGGGGATGGATGGATGGATGTGTGCGGTCTCTCTCTCTGCTGTTCTCCTCCAGCGCCGCAGCTCACTGCTTGTTCATTTGCCGCAGACCCCGCCCCCTCCGCGTCGATTGGTCCAATGAACGCCGACCAAAGAGTATCTACAGACAACAAATAATTTCTGCTTCATGTTTCCGTCTTTGTTTTATGTCACTCTTTCCATCAACTACCAACGACGTAATTGACCAATTATACGATGCCCGATTGTTTGATTTGAGAGTAACTGCAAATGTGGCTTGTTATATATTTTAAATCATATCATATTTTCGTGGAACAGTCTGGAGCAAGAGATAAAATAAAGTACAAACATAAATATATTTAAAAAGGGGTATAAAAAATTAGTTTTAAATATATTGAAGACGAGGGATAAACCTTGCTAAATATATGAGCTATTATAAGTTAATATGGATATTTATGTAGTGTACATATTTTTTATAGATATTTTTATGGATGTAGTGTATGTGTTTATTAATATGGATATTTATGTAGTATATGTATGCTTTATATATTTGTATGGATGTATATTATAGTATATTGCATTGAATGTATATTACATATAGTAATATATGTTTATTACTATGGATATTTATGTAGTATATGTATGTTTTATATATTTGTATGGATGTAGTATATATGCTTATTACTATGGATATTTATGTAGTATATGTATGTTTTATATATTTGTATGGATGTAGCATATATGTTGATATGGATGATTATGTAGTACTTGGATATTTATGTGGTAAATAAATAGATGGACATATAAACCATAGTGAGTAGAAAGGGGTGGGAATTTTTTTTAAAAAAGTGCATACATCTGCGAACTCTTTTTCGAACTTGTTCATATTGTGATTTGATGATGCTTATATTATTATTTTTTGTTTATTTGTTTATATATATACTGTATGTGTGTGTGTTTAAATCAATTTTAGACATGCTCATTCAAAATAAATTCATTCATTCATTCATTTAATTTACTAATCATGTAGCTGTTCATAAAAGCTCAGAGTAAATTAAAAGGTGTATAAAAACAGCTAAATATATTATTAACTGAACATAAAAACAAGCATCCAAAACCACTGTCACATCAAACTGCATGTGTTTTATTGGTGAATCAAAGTTGCAGAAGATGACAGTGGTTCCATATTCACTACAGAGCCTCTGCACATCCAAATGGGTCATATCTGATCATGATGAAAAGTTGAGAAGTTGCATTTTACATTATTGTTTGAATAATTTAGATGTAGGCTATTGATAGGAATAGTGGTTCAGAAGTTATTGAACGTTTATATCAGTAGATGCTTTTGGTCACCTGCAGCTGTTTAGGTCTTTGAGGGCTAACTGATAATTGATAATTAATAATTCTAATATTAAAGGCCTAATGAATTATCTTGAGGTAGGCCTTTTATATTTGTATGAATCCATTTAATATATTTTTTGGTGGAGACTGAGAGTCAACTGACAAATATAATGTAGTATTTCATTTACATACAATAAAGGTGAGTGAGGTAAGCAAATGTGGCTGATAATTTTTTTTTAATAAACATAACATATGAGATAATACAACCCCATACAAAAAGTTTGTGAAAATAAAATTAAAATGGACATAAACAATTATTAGTAAATACCACTGACCAGTGTTTCATTGAAAACAATACAGCAGAACTTTATTTGACATTACACCTCATTTTTCTTGCAAAAGACTTAAAAAAAATGTGGGAGCATTTACCACATATTAATGCTGCTGTTTTTCCCCACAATACTTAAACATGTTTAGAGACAGAGGGTATCAAAGATTAGGTGTTTCAGATGCAATTTTGCCCCATTCTTTCTTGTCTTGTTTGTAGAATTTTGTATTTCCAATGCGCCAAGTATTCTCTGATGGGGACTGCGTACTGGCTTGAGCCATAGCTGTACCCTCTTCTTCCTCAACCATGTCTTTGTATTGTGTACAGAATTTGATTTTGCATTGTCTTGTTAAAATATGCATGGACGTCCCTGGCGTTGACGTTGTCATCTTGAAGTGTATGTATTGTTCCATATTCTCAGTGACCTTTGCCAAGGACACTGACACAACTCCAGACCATAAGAGACCATGGCTTCAGAACTTGTTGCTGGATGGTCATTTTTGTCTTGTCCATTTTTCCCAACATACTTCTGACAGTCTTCTGACATTCTGATTAGTCTGACCTCAGTTCATGTATCCACAGAGTGATGGTCCATCTTCTGATGGCCCCAGAAAAGTCAACAATGCCTCTGCTCACAGTTAACATAAGGCTTCCGTCTGTCTCAGTAAAGTTTGCGGCTGTAAGCATTGTTTGTTTACTAAGGTCCTGAACCCATGTGGTTCTATCATTAATAGATGAATGATGCTGTTTGATGTGGTGTCGTCTGAGGGATCAGAAATCACAGTGGTGTCTAAAAGGACATGGCTTACAGTATGTTTTTGTACTTTATACAGTGACATACACTCAGATTCCTTGATTTTTTAAAACTCTTTTGCACCATAGAGGGTTAAATATCCAAATCCCTAACTATCTTCCCTTGTTGAACATTGTTTTAACCATTTCAATAATTTTCTCTCACATTTGTTGATAAAATGGTGATGTGTCCTGATCTTTCATTTCTTTAGACCTTTCCTGGATGCCTTTTGTACCAAATCTTACCTACAATCACCTGTTGACATCATCTGTTTCAAATCACATTTTCATTTAATTACATTAATTTATTACTCGGTAAAGTAGCCCAAAATGACTTCTGTCCCAACTTTTTCTTCAATGTACTGCAGATTTGAAGGTCAGCAATTGATGACTATTTACAAGTGAAGCTGCACAGACAAACTCATACTGTCTGCAGTGCAAACAAGTTTATTTTAGTGATTTATTCCAAACATGCAATGAAAATTAACATATATGTGAGCAAGTAAAACAGAAATAGTAATACAATAATCAACAATCAAGACAATCTTAGGAAGAAAAACAGTACAATAGATTCATTTACATGCCCGAAAAGGGGTAGGAAGAAGTGCAATTTATTTAATCCTGTCCCTTCTCCATAAAATATTAATAATATATATTTATCTCCCTCTTCGATGTATAATCAAGTGTGTTGGCTCAAGTATATTCACATCTACATGTGCATCTTTGAATGCATATTGCATATGTGTTTATTTAATTTAACAACTGGACAATAAATCCCTTTATACAAACGGGATGCTGTATTCAGAAACAAATTAATGACTGGTGCTGTAACTGCATCACAATATCGTTATTTATAGTACAGCCATTTTTATCTTCTTTGAAAATATAACGGATAACACTCTTTTTTTGTTGCACGCACTAAGTGGGAAATGTGCCTCAAATAGTTAATAAACGCATGACCTGTACATATCTGGGATTTGTAGTCTATTCTTAAGGTGACTACATTGATAATGCAGTGAGAGGACTTACCGAAAAAACTACAAAAAGCTTCTCCGGTGACACTAGCTGACAGCCTACTCCGGGTCTCGGCTAGCGTTACACTACTACTATCTGGCAGAAAACTTCCTGAACACAATCCACAACAAGGACTGTGTATCTCTCGTTTCGAACTTTTCACACTTCTGTCAGCTGTCGATGCATCTTCATTCTCCGGCGGTGTTTTGTTGTCGGACTAGCTTGCGGTGTAGCATTAGTTAGCAAAGGTCGGAGTTGACACCTGCTTTGAGTTGCTAATCTCCCTGAACAATACACGGCAGATAAAACACTGTTAACAAACACCTCTGAATGGTTTTACCTCAGTTTCGTCGCACAGTGACAACTGTTTTACCACTGGTAAGTACCGAACATGAAGAGTTAAACATCCATGTAAACGTTATGGTTGCCTGGTTTTTGTGGATAAGTTAATGGGATGTCAGGTGAAGTTAACGTCACTTAACACTGTCAGTTGGAAAAATGATGATACTATTTAGTCAATGCATAAGGTAGAGAAGGATATTTTTCATCAAAACTGCATAATAATAATAATAATAATTAATAATAAATGTCTGCCTTGCTAGTTAGACCTTGAAGTTTATGAAGGAAGCAAGACAATAGATAGTATATAATATTTGATAATATTTTAAGATTCCACATGTTTTTTTTTGTTGTTTTTTTTTACAAACTGAATGCCTAACTATACCTAAGTTCCTGTTCTTTCAGTGATCACTCTTAAGCCAGCCCATCCAGTTATTGTGAATTCTATGGTTCTTTTGTCCAGTATATGGTCTAACACCCTTGTAACCCATAAAGACCCAGAGCTACTTTTGTGGCACTTCCCAAATTAATGATTCTCCATATGTAACCTTTCTTATATGATTTATCACCATCATCTTAGTATTATCCTCTTTTTTAAAATATTTTTTCATATTTAATTTACTGATCATGTAGATGTTCACAAAAGCTCAGATTAAAGTGAGGGTTGTATCAAAAACAGAGAAAACTGATGAAAAGGTGACTTTTTCAGAAAAGATATCAGTAACTGAATGTAAAACCAAGTGTGTCCATCCACTGTCATTGATCCAACTCCATGGGTTTTACTGG
>JAPQRQ010000006.1:14007797-14018561 GCA_037367365.1 Apogon talboti
GTTGTGGATAAATAGGGAGTTAAATTGTTGTTTCATTAAAGGTACTTAATGTCTCTTTCAGCACATACTGAACTGCAGTCAGTTCTCATGTTTTGTTTTACATTTAGTAAATAAACTCATATCATTCAATTATCACTTTTGTTTTACTTGTTTTGGCACCAAAGAGTATCCTCCACTAACTCCACATCCATCTAAAAAGACGAACATATGGTAGTCTCAATGCACTGTAATGTAGACAACCCATGCAAATACAAGAAACATAAGAAAATTATGAAAACATCATTGACTTGACAACACATACTAGAAATATACAGAACACAAACAAATACAGAAATGTGCTGTAACACATTGTGCACAGACAACAATGAAAATCTTTGGCAGGCAGATAATGAGCAAAATAATAAGAAAAAAATAACATATATCAACAATACTGTCTGAATTATGCAATCACAATGTTAGAATAAACAAGAAAAATGCATAGTTTAGCACTGAGCACAAATCTGCTTCAGTGACTTAGAAAGTCACAAAGCATTGAACAAGTGTGTCCCTGCTGGGTTTGTCGCTTCATTTGTCTGTTCGTGTTGTGAGGTTGAGTGTTTTCAGCTTGTGTTGTCAAACTGGTGGAGATGGTTTCTTAATTCGCTGGCCTTTTGTCTATTTCCATGTGTTCCTTAAGATGCATTGTACTGAGCTCTCTCAGCGACCGTCGGAATATTGAAGGAAAGGTTCATGTTGAGTGTATTTATATTCACATACTTCCATGGCAAACATATAGGAAAGCCAATGGAGAAATTAAACTGTTTTCACTAAATTTAAGTTTTATCTTAAAGCCGTTGCTTCAGTTATATTAATGAGCTTCACTCAACAGTGTAACAACCCGCATGCTAGTACTGCAAATTAAACAGAAGGATGTTTCTATAGTTTTGCCCACTTTGTCTATTTGTTGAAGTTGAAAGGATGCTTGTGTTTTGTAATGTCCTCCGGTCTCCTCAGGTGTTGTACCTGCAGAGTTCAGGTCAATATCTGACAGTGAGTAAAGGGGGAACTGTGGGGCTACGAGACGGAGAGGACATGTCCCTGACGCACACACATCGACTACAAAACAGCACAGTCAGACCCAAAGACCTCTGGGTCACAGATATGGTGCTGCTGCACAACGTACAGAAGGTGAGCACTGGTACAAAGTCATACAAATATGAAATTAATAACTGATATGTTCTCTGAATTATACACGTGAATAGAACGTGTGCCACAGTTTAAAAAGCCATGAATGAATAAATGATAAGTAGTCCCAGTAATTTGAGCTTGAAATGTGAAATGTTGTAATGCACAACGTACACAAAGTAAGCAAGCATTTCACTCAATTAATTAATTATTGATTGGTGGCTTTGGCTAATGGCATTGCAGACATGACACTGTTGCGGAAGTGTCAGCAAATGCATAATAATTATTTCACTAATAAGATAATTAATTATTGATCAATATACTGTATTTAATGTGTTTTATCTATAGATTTGTAGGCTGCACACTTGATACATGTATATACATGCATATACATGTCTGTGGGTGTATATGTATATATTCATGGTAGAGACATAGAGGATGTTTCCAGTGTCCATCATCAGCTGTCAGTCAAAAATTTTGTCCGTAAATACAACATTGTGGTGATTAGTTTTGGTATTTCCATTTTATTCCTTTCCTATTATCCTTGTTTACAGGTGGCTGTGTCATTCACAAGTAAGGAGGTGTGTTTTTATGATATAATCTCAAAACAGGACTTTGTCTGCAAGTATAAACTCCAGGTAACTCTGCCTATAATTGTTTTCTGTTGAATTATCACATCTGCCTCACACTGTTACACCATATTTTGATGACTTTATTCTCACAGACATAAAGTGTACATAGCCGCTTTGTCTTTTTGTAGGGTTTAAAGTTTACTCCCTGGTGTCTGGACTACTGGGTGGATCCTTCACACCCGGATCAGGCTATCCTCACCATAGGAGACACTGGAGGACAGGTGATAGGAATACCAACTAAAAGACAAAACCAACAGCCTGCAGTGAGCCTGGGTTATCCTGCATCAGCTGTGTGTACTCTGGATTACAGACTGAATATGTGTCTGTGTGTGTCCCCAGGTTTGTGTTTTATACTTCACCTCAGCCCACATCTCTCTGTTTGAGAGACTCGGTCTGCGGACAGACTCAGACTCAGCAGACATCGTCCTTTGGGATGAACTGGCCAAAGGAAAACATCGTTGCTGTTGCACTGTGACGCATCAGGCACATAAACCAGCCTGGGTTAGAAAAGGTAGGAAGTCATTTTTATGCCCCTTTGCACAGACACAAATATAGTCAAGCAATTCAACATTTAGAAGTTGTGGAATTTGCTTTGTAACCAAGTACCTGAGGATGGCAAACGATGAACCTAATGTTTAGTGTCTATATATACAGCAATTTAATTTAAGGTTATTTATTCTGCAACTTCTCAAGTGAATATTGTCTTTTTCTTGCACATTAAATTTTCCATTAGCCACACATTTTGTTTTGAGAATAACTCCTGACAGCACCAATCAGACTAATTCAGTCTAAAACCTTCTAAATAAATGGGAAAAAGTCAACATCTTACATTTCTAGCCAAAATTCTCTGCTCATCAGCTGTTTGATCAACAGATGGCAAGACATTTCCCATCATGCTCTGAGCTCTCGCAGTCACTGGAGAGCATCTATGGTGCCTGTCTGCAACTGTTGCAGCCTTGATCACAGGATTATTGCTGAATCCATTCAGATGCAGAAATATACATGAGGACTGATTAAATTGACTGTAACATTTTAGTCATTCCTTTGAAACACCTCAACCTTCACACCATGCCACCAGATCATAGTCGGTGTTACTGTGAACTCAAAAGTGCTCATGAATTGTTAACTACATGGTTATAAGCTTAGCTGCGCGCACAATTAAACACTGGCGGTGTTTCCTGTGACGTACCTGAGTGACATTAATAATGCCTTTATTCACAACACGTCATTTATTTTACAGATGCATCAAGTAAATACAGTAATGTCTTTATTAGTGTTTTGTCATCCTCTTTCCTTCTCAAATGAGTTTGTCTACAGTATGTATTTATTAGTAGATATGTCAGTTATTTTCATACACCATGGCATTCACTTGGATCATCAGGTCTAATATAGTTGGATCAATACAATGAATGGCACAGATGAAACAAAATATAGACTCATTCCCACACACACACACACACCCACACACACTTTGACTCGACACCTGTGAAGAGTGCCACTGCTTGCTCATTTTACCAGTATCATAATAGCTTACGCAACACCATGGAAATGCTTGGGTGTCTCTGCCACTTATGCACACACACACACACACACACTGAATCCTGAGTCATCCACTTTATAGTCTTGCATAGCCACTCTTTTGACTATTGGCATAAAGTCACAGGCTTAAGGTCTCGTCCCATGAGACTCCCCCCTTCAGCTCAGCGCGGGTAACAAAGAGGTTGTATCTTGATTGCATCATTCGGATAGAGCTCCTCTGAAGAGTCATTGGGTTGTTTGATAATGATTCGGAAGAGGCAGCGCTCGGAGACTCTGTTGGCTGAATGGAGAAATTCTTATGAAGGGGAAAACAAGAATAAAGTCCACATAAATAAGCACAACAAATGGGAAAACAAAGGGAAAACAAGAAAGGGGAAACAGAGGAGACTATGGCAAAACATTAAAAAGTGCTGGTTAATTGAAATTTTCCAGGCTGTGTGTGCACATGAAACCGCATGAGACAGTGTATGTTAATGCTCGCTGAGTGTACGTGCACCTCTGTGGTGTTTGGAGAGTAGGAGAAAAGGAAAAGAGGGAACGTATATGTGTGTTTGCATACCTCTGGGGTGCTGCTGCTGTTCTTTTGAAGTTGCCCACCCTGCAGTATGAGTGGGCTGTGTACCATTAGACATGGCTGGTTATCCAGACCTCCAAACCTTCGGGCTCATGGGCCACCAGAGAGAGAAAGAGAGAGAAAGAGAGAGAGTAGGGCAGGAGGGGGGAGGCTGGTTGTGGAACAGAGAAGGAAAATTGAGAGGAAATTAGGAGGAAATTGGGATGGACACAGAGCTGAAAGGACAAAAAAAGGAGAGCAGTCAGACGTATATGTTTGTTAGAGAGAAATGGATTTGCATAAGCGCATATTATTATGATCAAAGAATGTGAACATTAAGAATGAATTAATTGTCGAGGTGATATAGACCCTCCCAAATCATGAAGCTGTTTGTTGCAGAGCATGTGCTTAGCATTGATGTAGATTTACAGTGACTCCTGCTGTTCCTTCCAGATTGCAGCAGTTAAATTGCAACACTGTCCAAAACAGATGCTCTCTATCTGCGTCTGTATTATTACTAGTTTGATTTATGATTGATTTGTAAGTGCCAGGAACTTAGAGGAGGACTCATTAATCAGCAACGAATCACGCAACGCTATCTGAAAATCCACTGATGTTTTAATTTATGCGGCTTCGGCAGACATATGATGTATGAAACGTAATCAGACGTAATTATTTGCCCTAGCTCTATGGCTGATCTTTGACCTAAGACTGTCACATGCCATCTCACATCCCACACTTATTTGTACCGCCTTTGAAAGCTAAGCAGACTTTAATAGAGACGTGTGGCATCCAATTTAGCCGTTCTCAGCCGTGGTGTTAATTGAGATAGATGATGATGCAAGATCCATTACATTTTCTGTAATACCACTGAGCAAATCAAACCCATCTAATTCTATGCTGCGCTGAGTGCCCGTGGATTGGTTGGTTTGCTGTACAGGACGGTTGCGGTCAGTGCGCATTTAGCACAGTCATTTCAGAAAGAGAGATGTCCTTTAAAATTCTGTTAGTATTTTGGCATCAGCAGAGAGAAGTATGTATTTAAAGAAATGAAATATAACGAAGAGTGTGTCATCATCGAAATACGGTGCAATGTTGTTTTAACGTCGAATTTGTTGAAGTTAAACTAATTCGTCCACCCTGACAGTAACTTCTGCCGCAGTACTGCTCCACACAGACGGGCTGCTCAGGAAACTAATGACACTTGAATAATTCTTCTACATACTTTTGTTTATTTAGAGTAAATTTGACTGAATTAGGCTTTGTCACTGCATAGGAAAACACAGCAGATGTGTATTTGAAACCACAGACAGAAGCAAAACCACAGTGAAAGCAGGTGTATATTTTTGTAAATTTCAATTAAAAATATCTTTATTTGCAGACTAACAAGAGAGTTCTGCCTCTAATACCATCTGTCTCTCCAGTGCCTGCTAGTGTAGTGCTGATGCATTATAAACAGATGAGATAAATTTACAATGGTAATATTGAGCAGAGTAAACAGGAGCAGCATTATAGTTAAAAGAAATTACAGAAAAGAGAGACGGAGCTTTCATTTAATTGTCTAATTGTCTGTGTGTGTACTTTGCCTTAGATAGTGAGCAGGATTGTTCATTCCTACTGGTAGCTGGTGTGTTTCAGATGTAGAAATGTTCATTATGGTGTTGTTTTCTTTCATGTTTGACTCCCTTGCAGTTCGTTATCTGGGCTCTCTGGACGCCTTTGTGTCATGCAGCACCAGCCCACATAGTAGCGTGGTGATTGGCTGGAGGGGAAAGGAAGGCAAGAATTTTCGAGTCACCTCTTGCTTTACAAAGAGGGGAGTGTGGGACGTGGACCATCATCGTGAACTCAATCTCATAGGTGAACATCAACGTGCATGCAGTAGGTAGCTGCATAGCTTGAAACTGACTGGAAACTTATTTTGGCTGAGGATCAACTGATTTGCACAAGAATATGCATTTTAAGCCCACATATAAATAGACTAAGACACATCAAAACCAAAGGATTATTAAAAGAACAGCGCTTTCCTGTGATGAATCCTCTAATGTGAGAAAATGTAACTGGTTGCAGCCACAGCAGGTGCAGATCATCAGGTCCTGCTTTGGAATCCTTATGTGACCTCGAAGCCAGTGGGCGTGCTCAGTGGGCACCACGGCCCTGTCATCGCTGTTTGCTTCGTGCAGAACAAGCAACAATTGCTCAGTTACTCCAAAGATAAGGTAGGAGTGCGAGTGCGGGAGCAGCACATTAAAATACAGTGTAATAGAGGATTATCATCATCACAAAAACAATGATACTTTGTGAATATTATAACAAAGGCAGGAGGCCATAATGCTGATAATTTGTAGCCTGGTTCTATTGTAAAAGCTGATGTTTCTGAAAATTAGGGCCACGTTTTATTTAAGTCGCTCCCTTCTGTTTCAAAGAGGATGTTGGAGCTTTTGCTGCATCTCCTCTCCCTGTTGTAGTGCTGTGCATGTTTGCCTTCTCTTTGGCTTTTCTGAAGAGAATGAATATTTTAGAAGTGATTTATGTTCCATCTGCCTTCTGCTCAAACACCATCTGCCATTGCAAGAAACTCTGAAAGCTTTACCTCAGTTTCCTGTGGAAGTGTTGGAATGGCGGGAGTCATCTTGTTTGGTGCTGAAAAGCAATATGGCAGAGTTCTTGTGAATTCTGCCTAAGTGCCAGTCACACACGGAGCCCAGAGGCCGCTTCAGAGCAACTGGTCTTTTTCCAAATGGTCTTGTTTGGAGTCATTAGTTATTATGAATCAACAACAGTTATGTTTGAGTCGTATTGGAGTTTACAGGCCCATAGACTTGCACTGTCCTATTCTTTATTATAGGTGTTGTGTCTGTGGGACGTGTCCACTGAGGAGTGTGTTCAACGTTTGGCTGGTGTGTTTCCAAACACACAAGAGGACACACAAACGCTTCTGTTTCTCCATGAGGAGAGTCAGCTCCTCCTCATTTCGTTCAACAGCCTGATCCTCCTGCTGGAGACCAGACAAGAGGAGAAGAGGACCAACAGCCACGAGCACCCGGTTACCTGTGTGCTCTATAACAGTGTGTTCAGACAGGTATTCAGCTCAGATGGCTTCCTGTGGCTTTGCAAATTTGACTTTTCACAGTGTTTATCTTCCTTGACAGAGGGAAGACGGTGGACCTGAGAAATGATGAGTAGTAGGAATTTACTGCAGTGTTTACTGCAGTAGAGGTTATGCTTGTTTTGGTGTTATTGACTGGTAAATGTAACTGTAATATTACACTCTAATTAAGTCTAATCAGATGATATAGATTGTCTTGGTTTGTTTAACATTATACAAATACTTTGGTTTGAAATTCTTTCTAATAGACATCGATGCTCTTGACAGGACTTGAAGGAAGGGAAATGATATGTAATACAGATTCTAAAATCTAAATAGGAGTTATTATAATGTAGGGTAATTGCCCCTTTGTCACTAGTCTTAGATTCCAATATTAATATAACTCTATATGACAGTAAAAAGTGAAATTCAGCAGAGGCTTAAGCAATAAATATTAATTAACATATGGTTTGTTCCCTCTGCTCCACTCCTTGACATACCAAAACAATTTCTCAACAAAACTAGCTAATGCAGTTTCTATTATTAACAGTCCACTTAGAGAAACAAAAATGCAGCCACAACAGTTTTTACCATTTTGACAGCAGTATTAATTGCAGGTTTTCTTCTGTGGTTGCGTAGCTTAAAAATGAACTGAGACAAAAGCACGGAGAATGGTCAGGCTATGTCATTAAAAAAAAAAATACAGAAGCGGCACAAAGAATCGTGACACAAAGCCTATCAAACTCTTTTGATGATTGATATCCTCCCCGCCCTCCCTCTGCCTCGCTCCAGGTAGTCAGCAGCGACTCTGCCTCCTCTGTGATCTGCTGGCAGGCTGACACAGGCCAAAAGGTCAAGCAGTTCCACCGTTGCCATGGCAACACCGAGATCTCCACCATGGCCCTGGATGGTACTCAGACCCGTCTGTTTACTGCGGGCGCTGACGGAGAGGTCAAAGTAGGTGTAGACGCACAAACGCACACTGGCGGACACACACACGTCCGCTCTGCCGTGAACCATACAGCTAAAGGTCAGTCCTCGTAGAGATGCAAACTGTGAGTGAAATGCAAAGCAGGCTGGGAAAAGGACTGACAGTAACATGTGAAGAGGAAGGTGAAATGGTGGACAAGTAAACGGTTCTCAGTAATAAATGTTTAACGACATTGAAAAAATACTATTAAAACCAGATATGCCGTTCTATATTTAACATCAAATCATGCCATTTAACTGGGAAAACCTATTTATGTTTTAATATGTTTGTTAAGTTGCAACTACATTTCATGGACTTAATCGTCTTAGTTTTTACCCCCTCAGTCTGCCGCAGGGGTGTTATCTTCAGCGTGTCTGTCTGCCCATCTGTCCGTCTGTGACACATCTTGGAAACATTCTAACTCTGGAAAAAAAAACAAAACAGCTGGAACCTTAACATTTTTACCACATCATGTAGAGAGCTTGGACAAGTTCTGTAATCGGTGACCCTGACCTATTTGGTGCCCTACTTTTCTGAGGTCAGATGTCTGAAAACACCCTAACTTTGGGGCGCTCCACTGTGTGCGACCCAGTAGATTCATATAAAATTCATGAAAATCAACTCTTCACTTCATTCCAAGTTCTAACCATACAGTATCTCAGCCTGATTTTCAGGCTGAGGGGGTCTTGCTATGCTCTGGCTATAGCTATCATCACTTGACCAAAGAAATGTGACAGGTTAAAGATTACTATACATCTTAACTGAAAGAAGTTAAAAAAAACTTACTAATCCACAAAGCGCCGCACAGTAATATAAGTCTTTTCTTTTCTTTTCTTTTAGAAGCAAAACAGTGTTGAATTTCTCGCACTGAGAGACGTACTTATCTAAAAACCACCTGCCTCGATGTTGTCAGCTATTCTCTTCTATTCAACATCAGGGACTGCCGTCCTTTTTTCCTCTGACAGCTAACTTGACAATTTGTGTTTCATATTATTACTGACAGTTATTCACATAGGTGATCTCTAACCAGATGAATAAGCTGACATTGTTAGTGTACAAAATGTTGTTGGGCTTTGGTGACTATGCAAACTCAGCACCAGCATAACTTGTTTAATTAGTAGATGAATGGCAAATAATAGTATTGTGTCAGTGGAGGCAGGATATCTGAATTTGATTGGATAGAAATTTAAACAGATTTACCAATTAGCTTATGTTATAAAACCTACATATTGCACCGGTTGAAGACAAACATAAGATTTTTACTGATAATAATACCTTCACATATATCCCTTGTGTACCAAACATTTTAATTCATAACTTAATTAATTTTTTTCCACAGAAATTCTAATAGTTTAGAATTATTTATATTAACATTATTTTGTATTGCTCCTGAAAACACTCACTATACTGTTCTATATCTGATTAGATTTTTTTGCTATATCCTTTTAAGACACGCATTTAGATTAGTTGTTAGTGTGCGTTCATGTGCAAATGTTGTCACCTTTTTAGTGTCTACCATCTCATCACATGTATCTTGTTTAGATTTTTCCATTTCAGTTTTGATTACTATTCTAAATATGCCCTTTGTACTACATGTCAGTGTAGTTTCACTCCACAATCACAAACTGTGTAATGACCCTGGGCTTACTGCAACTGTTCTCCACTGATCAATAAAATAATTATGCATATTTAATCAATATAATCAACCACATTAGCTCTGTGACCCCATGAGCCCTTGTAAGCATGCCTCCTGTGCAGACACAAGCACAGAGTACCAGTGTTTACACTAACACTGCCATCCGAACAACAGCACAAGTCATCCTGAGCAGATGAGGAAGGCACCCTTTGGGCAAATTAGTGACAAGATGCATTATCTCCCCAATTTTCATCAACACTGAACCTGTGGCGTAGCAGTCAGCGCCATTCACAATCTGAAAATGTGACCTTTTAATTCCAGCGTTCCCATCGGCACAGTCACTGTTCCTTTGTTAAATGCCAGAACACGAAGCCTAACTGCACCATCATGTAAAGTCATGTACAAATGTGATGCATTTGTGGTTATGTCCCTGCTTTAGGTGTCATTCCTGTGTTTTTGCAGGTGTGGGATTTTAATGGCCGCTGCCTCCACACAATGAACGCTGGCTTGGGTCGGCCCGTGGAGATCTCACAGGTCCTGTTGCTGAAGAGAAGTGTTTTGGTCATGGGCTGGGAGAGGTAGATTTTGGCCTTTTACGTCTTCTTTCTCCATTGGTATAGAAATCACTTATATAATGGACTGATAGCAATTGAAAAAAATGCCATAATACACACTGACGGCTGTTTTATTAAGGCTTATACAAGTACAGAAACCATACAAGAGTTAGAAAGTGGAAAATTACCTTTCACTTTTGCAAATGTTGTCTTAGGTTAATATCAGACAGATTCCATAATGCTAATCCTGGGTGTTTGCAGTAACACCTCATAGACTGTGTATGTTTACACATTATTTGTGAATGAGGCTGCACCTGTCACAGAGTCACTGTGTGTGTGTCTGTCCTCTTCTGCCTCTTCTGGCTGCCAGCGACTCAGAGCCAAGCCGACATCTGGACTCTAATGCGCTCCCATTCACTTTAGTGGCACCACCTCATATTTGTGTGTGTGTGTGTGTTTCATTGTGTACTCACATCACATCTGCTCTTCATCTTCATCATCATCATTTCACACCCAGTGAGCTCAACTCAGCAGTGGTGCCATCATAAAGGCCGCACGGTCAATGGACATTTTTGTTGACTAGAAACGGTACATGTGGAAATTTGTGGTTTTGGGCGTATAGTAACGT
>JAPQRQ010000006.1:14039751-14051288 GCA_037367365.1 Apogon talboti
AAAGAAAAGGTAAAACTTTTTTTTACTTGTCTAACGTCACTTGTGATGATTTCTGTTTTTAATACTTTTTAATTGCCTTCAGAACAGACGGCAAAGGAAATGCAATTATTTCAAGTAATAATGGGATAATTTCACCTACACATGCAAACTGTCAGCCTCCCAGCTGTGAAATTATACATCAAGATAAAGCACATCTAATTTAGAGAAGGGGCAACATCAACAAAGCACTAAATCCCCATCCTCGGTCTGTCAGGAGGCATGTCGTAGTCAGAAGCAGTGACAGCGGACTATTACCGCCTGTGGTCAGTGTTTTAACCCCTTGTCACTCCATATCTAATAGAATATTAGTTAGTTGAATGCTTATCAAAAATTAACTAACACATAAAATGCTTTTGTAATACCCTGTGATATACAGTTCATTCAATTACTGCTAATAGTCTGATTCATTGATCATAGTTGATTTTTTTGGTTTGGTTAGTCACATAATTTGGACAAATGCACAAAACCAGTAAGACTAAAAGTGTTCAGATCATTCTCTTCGGTGAACATGTTAATGCACACAGTGAAAATACTCTAGTACTAGTAAAATTTGTGCATTCAACATCTCAGTTTTAAAGTAAAATATGTAAGTGTTATAAAAATTGTTCATTGTTCAGTAAAACGGTCCCTACTAGTGACAATGTTGTTGTTTTTCAAAGGTTCCTGAATGCAGATAAGATAACATAAAGGCGCCTGAATTCTGATTTACAGATACAGATTTAGATTTATCTTTATAGATTTCGACAGGGAAAATCACTTTTCTATCAGCTCAAAAAAAAAAAAAGAAAAAAGAAAAAGGCTATCAGTGATCAGACTCAAGTGCTGCAGAGTTTGATGGCAGTGGGGATAAAGGATCTTCAGACTTCAGTGACTTCATATTGAAGCACATCAGTTTTGTGTGTGATTCAGAAACACATATGGACATGGTTCAGATCAGAATACAAAAGGTCAAATTTGTGCTGTTCATACTGTCATGAAGTAAACAGACCTGGGTTGTATGTAAGAGAAAAAATCAGATTTGCTTGTGACCAAATTTTTAGGATTATTATAGGTTTTTTTTTCATTAATAACTTGGACCTCTGGCTGCCAAAATCTGGTCAGTTCATCCTTTGGTCCAAATGAAAATTTCTGTATAAAACATGAAGAAACTGTGTCAAGTCATTCATGTTGTAAACATCATGGGGAATCACACACAGAGGAGATGCATGGATACATCTATACAATGAATATTTCCAAATAAATATCAGTTAAACCAGATTTAACACATACATAAACAGTTAAATATCGAGTCCAATCAATTTCCAGTAAGTGAATTATATTATATTATATTAGATTAGATTAGATTAGATTAAATTAATTATATTAAACCAATTTATCATCTGTGCAAATTAATCTGATAGAAGTATCATCTTTTTCCTATCCTGTGGACTTTCCAGTAGCTTTTGTGTTGATTAGTCAGTTTGTCGATCGTTGTATCGCTGTGAATCCCAGCTGTTTTTGTAAACTCCATTTTCACATGCTTCTCAGCTTTAACGGCTGGATACTGAGTAAGTGCATTTTTAATTGCATTATGATTACTGCTGCACTTTTAAGATGAAAATGGCCAGATATTACATTTTTATGAGGGAGATGACTACAGGGACAGGGTAAATTTGACCATGTTACAGGCTATTCAACCCATCCTTGCATGCGATGTACAGGAATGATAGCATAATGAATGCTGATCATTAAAATCAGGCTTATGTACCATTTTATTCTCGCCCTGAGAGAAGGAATGTGCGCAGCATGCTGAGTGTAGTAAACCGAAGCACAAATGCATTTAAATGATAGGACCAGAAAACACAAGATTTAGCCGAAACCCATCCATCAGTGCGCTATAAAAGTAGACTGTAATGTGTGTTATGTCGTCTACGGGGGTGGGTGGGGGCTTGAGTGTGCATACAACAGTATTACTACATTTATTCATGCACTTGAAATTTTCAGGCGCAATTGTGTACGAGTGCGTGTGTGTGATTGAGTGGATCTGGATTGAATCAGTGCAAGAAGAACATTTTACTCAGTGCGGAAAGATGCATGCTATCAGAATGCTAAACAGCACTTTTAAACAGTCTTAATACTGTGAAGGTGTAGGGCAATAAATTCACTTTGACACCGCATGCTGCTTCCCTGGGCTAAGGCTGCTACTGATCAGCAGGTACACACACACTTGGGTTGTAAATACTGATGCCCTCACTGGTCAAAACAGGTTTCTCTTCCACTCTATCTACCCTAGTCCGTCTAACTTTAGACGAAGGTGGGGCGAAGGGGAGAGAAGAGAGAAGGAATACGTACAGGATAAAGGGAAGTGTTGAGAAGATGAGTGTAGAAAGGACTAGGGGAAATAGAAAGTAGAAATTGAGTGAAACAAGTAAAGGAATAGCCAATGAGAGAAGAAACAAGGGGGCAAAGATGAGAGAAATGGAGGCAAGATGAGAAGACAAGAGGAGAGAATCACCAGATTGAGGGAGGACGAGGAGCAGAGAGAAATGGAGGAAATGACGAGATGAAGCCGATATGAGAGTGTAGAGGTTAGACAGAGAGGGGCAAAAGAGGAACTGCAGATAAACAGGAGAAAAGATAAAGGGAATGAGGTGAGGGAACGATATAAAGAGAAGGTGTGAGATGGAAAGACAACTGAAGATAACAATAGTTTGGAGACCAAAGGTGATGAAGACTCCAGCTCCAGTTCATTAACAGCCTGGCAACAACTTACACACATTTAAAGTGCGAGTGTGTGTTTGCTGAATGCTCCGCCGGACACATACGCTGTCATCTGATACATACTAAAAGATTTTTACACCAATCTGTGCATGTCAGTTGGTTTTAAAACCCTTTTTTCCCACTTGACATGTGGTATTTTATCCAATTTTCCTCTGAATGCCTGTCTTTACTGCCCGCCAGACAGCGCTGATCTCCACGCAGAGTGTTAGCATATTTTCAGACGTCGTGTCAGAGGTTGTGATCATTGAAATTGACTTCAACAGCTGTGGATGATGCAAAATATAAAAGATTAAAAGTTAGAAAACTCAGCCGTTCTGCAGCCTGGAGGCTATGGTTCCACGTACACCACTGATACCTGGAGTTTATCTAATATTAATTATAGCGAGTCTTAGAACGTAAAGGTGTGTGCGCTGGCATTTAGAAGCTCGGTTTGTATTCTGTGCACAGTCCTGCTCTACACATAAGTGGTCCATATTCAAATACTCTCATCCAGCAGTAAAGGTCCCGTGCCATCTATAGGCAGTTCAGAAAGGAAAATGTGGCATTAATATTCATATATTATTACTATTCTGGTACTATAGCTAGCTACTGCATAGTTCTCCTTAAGGCCACAATGAGCTCTTCAAAGGAAATGGATTTGTGAGTACTTTAACATATATTATAAAGCCCTGCATTTTAAACAGCCTTTATGTGCATGTGTGCATTTCCATAGTCCATATTGTCTTCTCTGTGTGCTAAAAAGTCATTGACTAAACCACTTTAGTGTGGAAATCTATAATATAACACATCTGTAACCGGCTCCTCTCAACGCACACACACTTAAACTACTCTGGGCTCGTGGTTTAAATCCTTTGATTTGCTATAGGCTCTCCCAACACACCCACACACTCCACTTGTGTGTTGAACCCAGAACGCGGTGTGACAGTTCGGCCCCGTGGTCACATCCCCGAGTTGGATTTAATAATCCTCCTTTTCTCCACTCAACCTCTCATGTGTGTTGTGAACGTAATACATGGTCCACGTACATGTAGGAACAGAGGACATAAGAGTGTGTCGCGAGCGTGTTGTGTGATGGTAAATATGATGAATCACAAATAAATAATATTTTCAGATTCAACCTGAGATTTCAATTTTTTATGCGACTGAAATATTGAAGGGCTCCACCTGCCTCCAGCGCATATCTTTTCTACCCTCTTCTCTCCTTATATTCCAGGTTTTTAACGCTTAAAGGCCCACAACTATTTTTGATACAACTTCCAAAAGTTTTTTTTTTTTTCATTTTTTTGTCTTTCCCAAGCAATTGACCACCATTTTTAAAAAATAATATTATCCTCTGCATTGTGAAGTTTTTAGTGATAATCACGTATTTTCCTATATTTAATTCACTGATTGTGTAGATGTTTGTTTGTTTGTTTATTGTTCAAAAAAGCTTGGGTAAATTCAGAGGTTATAATGTATAAAAACTGAAAAAAATGGCCTTTTAAACAAAATATATCAATAACAATCTCCATCCACTGTCATTCATCAAACTACATGGGTTTTATTGGTGAAGCAACAGAAAATGATGGTGTTTCCATGTTCACTTCAGGGTCAGACTTCAAATGGATCATATTTGATGACCATGAAAAGATAACAAACTGCATTTTACCTCCATTATTTTATTGATAGGATTAGTGGATCAGCAATTAGACATTTCACATCATTAGATGCCTTTGATCGGTGGTGGATATTTGGATCTTTGTGGGTTAAAATTCTAGACCAGCCTTCAGATCTCTCACTTTCTTTTTCTTCCTTTCTTTCTTATCTCCTCCCTCCTCCTTCCTGTGCCCTTACATGTCTCTGTGTCCTCTCTCTTCCCCAATATCCTGTCCATCATCGCTGCCTTCGACTGTTTAAATAATCTTTCCCTGTACTGGGTATCACTTGTGTTTCTCATCTTCCATCCAACCTTTAATTCTTCTCCCTGTCTGCTCTTGGTTCCATTCTCTGTTCCTATCGGTCTCCTCCTCCCTGCATCTGGAGGCCTCTCTCTCCCCTCTCTCTCTCTCCACTGCTCCCTCTCTCGCTGTCTGTTCTTCCATGAAATTAAAGCGCTCTAAGCTGCTGTTTAATCAGAGCCTGTTTGGGAAAGTGCTGTGATGACAGAAACTGTCCATCCCAAGTGCTGTGTCTATGTATGCATATATGTATGTGTGTGTTCATGGAGATAATTCTATATGAAAAATACAGAGGAAATACAGAGATATAATGATTCTGAGTTTCGTTTGTGCTTATGTGGCCCATAATGCATAAATAATCAGCATTAGCAGGTGGTGTGGTTTGATACAGGGATGATTAACTAAAAATCAGGATTGTTTACTGTTGGGGGCTGAATAAATGAACCCCAATCAACCAAGCTAATTAAATACCATTTACTACTACGAAAGAGTAGTTTTAATGCTTGATATTTCAGAGGTGGAAAGGGAAGGCATATGTAATTGTTCCATGTGTAGGGACGAAGCTGACTGAATGCAGTGTGCCGTCAAGTAGCTTTAACTAATAGTTTGACCAATGTCTGCTCACGGGAAAACATTTAGATTTGAGTAATGATACCAGTCTAACCTTTGTCTCCTCCAGGTTGGACTACTGCAATGTACTTCTCATCAGGATCCCTGGCAAAAGCCTCCAAAAGCTCCAATATGTTCAAAACAGCGCTGCCAGGGTCCTGATGAGGGTGCGAGAACACGAGCACATTACCCCCATCCTTCACACTCTGCACTGGCTCCCCGTCCACTTCCGCATCGAATACGAAATCCTCCTGCACACCCATCACTGTCTGCATGGTGTGGCCCCCACCTACCTCGCGGAACTCCTCACCCCACACACCTCAGACAGAACCCGGTCAGGCCAACTGTACCATCTGCGCCCTCCCACGACTCGGCTCAAGACCATGGGTGACAGGGCCTTTGTAGCTGCTGCTCCCCGTTTGTGGAATGCCCTCCCACACCACCTCAGGGCTCCACAGACAGTGGATGCTTTTAAAAAAGGACTAAAAACCTTCCTTTTTAGAAAAGCCTTTTCTGGTTGATTTTATCTGTTGTTTTTTTTTCATTGTATAGTGTTGCTGTTTCTGTGGTTGTTTTTGTGCAGTTTGAGATTTGGTGTCAAATGTAAAGTACATTACAAATAAAATGTATTATTATTATTATTATAATCTTTATTTGTTAGATCACAGTGCTGATGAAGATCTGGAGTTGTGTGCTCAGTGCGAGTGCTAATGCTAATTGCTAATGCTATTGCTAATGTTATGCGTTGTGTGTTCATTAAGATGAGTAAAATGTAGAGACTGAATTTCTTCATAATAAATGGAAAATAAAGTCAGTTAACCTCAACCATAGCTTTAACCTCAGCCTTAGCCTTAATCTAACCTAGCCTCCTTGCTAGCCATAGATATAGGCTAGGTTATCGTAACACAAACAAAATAAGCTTGTCTGGCTTTGTCACTCTACACCTCTCAAGCTTATAATATTATAATTATTAATAATTATAATTATTATATACATTGCATCTTGTGTGTTAAATTCTCGGACAAACAAAAATTTAATCAACCCATCTTCATCTGCTGATGAAGATCTAGAGTTGGTCCAAGAGCACCTTCAGTGGGAGCTCACTGTTCCTAAAGTATGCTAACTGCCAATGTTAGGTGCTTTGTGTTTAATAGGATAAATTAAATGCAGAGACTGAATTTCTCTGTAAAAAAAGAGGCTAATAAAGTGAGTTAACTGTAGCCGTAGCCTTATCCTCTTTGCCTAGCGTCCAAGCTAACCTAAAGTATAATATCTTTCCTGGTTTTGTCCACCTACACTTCTAAAGCTTATTATTTCATACACTGCAACTTGTCTGTTAAATCCTTGGACAAACAAAAATGTAAAAAAAAAAAAAGTTTCATGGGAAATAATGAGCTCCATCTAATACTTGGCAAACACTAGCTTGGCACAGTGACTTCTCAAAGTCAAAGTAGTTTTATGTGGACGGACAGATTGATATACTTCATAACTCCCTCTTAAAACCACAAATCAACACTTTTATATTCCCTGTGTTAACAAAGCAAACAAACAAAAGACAGTGTTATTAGTGACATATAAGCGTATTTATGTAACTCCTCAATAGAGCTGAGCTTTATATAGCTGTTTCCAACCTTTATGGTGAGATGAGCTAATGGTTTCTCAGCTCTCTGATTTCATGCACTGACAAAAAAATAGAATAATGCAGGATCCACTATTTACAAAACCCTCCTGTAACCTACTGCAGTTCTTATCACAGTAACAAACATCACTGTGGCAAACAGTCAAAACTGTTAAATCCACCCAGAACACAGCCTGACAAACAAACAGTCATATCAGATACAAATAGACAAACACAGGCATTAGTCACACACACAAATGATGGACACTGGTACACATCATTTCAGTGCCAGTCATTCACTTTGAGGCTTCATCACAAACACTGAAGAGGAAACAGATGGTGTACCATTTATGAACTGTTTTTTTTTCTTTTACTCCTAAAGCTTTTTTTTTTAATTACATTTTTTTTTTTTTATAACAGTCATACCTACCGCTCAGTGCAGTTCAGGTATTTCTTACATTTTGGATAAATTAGCAGAGATGCCCACATTGTTTGTGACATGTTACGCATCAAATTACTTTTCCCAGAGGATATCTTGAGCACTGTGACCGATCCCCTCCCTATCCCATTACCTGTATATTAAACCAGATGCTCCAAACATAACCTCTAGATGGCAGTAGAGGTGCAGCTCACTGACATATGTGCAGGTGTGTGTGTACCTGCAAAAATCTGTTTGTGTTTGTGTGAGTGAGAGAGAGAGTGTGTGTGAGAGTGATCAAGCAGAAAAAAAAAAACACCCAGCAGTGAAAGGTATTGGAGTTTTATTTTACCTGTGCTCTCTCACGCACTTTGTTTTACAGACATTGGAGGGAAAATTGTCTATTCTAAATCTTGTTCATGCCACCATTTGTCTCTATAATCCATGGCAGAACAATAGGCTGATGTGATCAAACACTATCAGCTTGTTCCCTGGTTATTAAATGTCATGTCTGACCCAGATTCCTACATAACAGTTACTGTCACACTCACTACCTTTCCTGGAATTGAATAAAATCGAGTGGAGAATCGTGTGGAGAAATAAAAAGGAATGACACGTAATTTTATTTTGGTGCATCTTTAACAAGGCAGTCAGTGCTCCTGTCAAACCTTACACCTGAGCCAAAATTAACAATTCATCAGTGTCCAATGGAGGATTGGACCGTTCCCTTTTTTTCACTTTAGAGTTTTTTCACCACTCTTCCGCTCTACGATTGTGTTTTTAGTCGAATGGTTGTGTCTTCCGAGATCATTTTTTTCTTTTTCCTTTTACAACTCTGTGCTGTTAAGCAACCAAATTATGGCTGCAAAATAATTTTTGATTTTTGTTGATTGATTGGAAACAGCATGATGCAAAAATTTTTTCAGACACATTTTATTTTATTGTATTTTGTTGTATTTGATTTGATTTGATTTGATTTTTATGGCATGCCCTTTGCAGTGGACAGCATTTTTTTTTTTTTTTTAAGTAAAGCTGTGAAACAAAGATGGATAAAAATGCATGGCTGGGTCTCAAGTGGACCAACTTGATTTACAGTATCTGGTGGTTTTGCTGATAGCTTGTTGTTGAAGTCAATAACACTGAATGAACTTTGGGCTTGGGCTAATACTGAAAAAGTGTGCAAACATATTAAAAAAATCACATACAATGTATTCAAAATTGAAACCAAATTACAGTCCTTTCCTAACTCAAACCGGAGTGCTTTCATTGCTTTTCTGTACGGAAAAACTGACAATAAAGCAGACGTTGACTTGAACTCCTTCCAACCAAATCACCTTCATCCTGACTAAAGCTAAAGGAAGTCGAAGATGATTGAATGTCAATTTATATTTCCCTGCGACAAATTCACGGCAGAGATTGGGTATGTAGCAAAAGGAACATGACAAAACACAGTTGGATGCCTTCTAGTTGCATGTGAAATGTAATTTCTATGAGAAAGTGCTGGTTTTTGCCCATGTTTCATTGACGCCGGTCACTCGTCACATGTTGGACTGCTCTGCTTGTATGTATTCTATATGCCTGTGTGTACCTGTGTGTGACTGCAAATATCAGCCTATACTACACATGAGGCACGGCCGCTTGTGTTCATTTCTCAGTGCCCACCCCCCTCTTCCATCATCATCTTTCACACTCATCCATTCCTCTCTTTTCTCCTCTCGTGCTCAATTTCTCACTTGGCCTTTTCATCTACCCTCTGGCCTCTCGTCTCTGCCATACCCACGGCTCTCATTACCTTTCTGTCTCTCTCCCGGTGACATTCAATGACTGGCTGACCATCAGTTCCTGACACCTTGATATCCTCCTCTCCCCGTCGCTCCCTTCTTTCCTTCACTCACGCCGCAACTCGTTTTGTCACTTACTCCCTCTCGCTGCACTTCTGTTCTTCCTGTCTAATTTCCCATCCACCTTTCAATCCATTCAGTCACATCCTCACTGTCTGTTGGCCACACTTGCCGTCAAAAGTTCTCTCTTTTTCCTCCGATGCTTGCTGCTGTCTCCGAGGATAGGGCTTCGGCTGTGTTTTATTCGTGTCTGTCACTCATATATCCAATGTCAGTGACATATGATTCCTAAAGCTTAGTCTACAGTAGATGTCACATACTTTACCAGAGTACAGTGTTTGAACGTCAACACAGATCTCTGTCAGTATCCCGTCATCACCCTCTCTCATGTTTATATTGCTTTATTTATTCAGTTCATTGTGCTAAGCTCTTGTTTCCTGTTTTTTTTTTTTTCTTTCTTTCTTGGCAACAAGAAATAGAGACACAATAACATCCACATGTAGCCCCCCACACATATTGTAACAGTCTCTGTACGCACCAGCTAATCACACACCCGGTGCGACCTTTAGAGAGAACTCAGTGGAGAATGAAGACATCATTAGGAGAGTCATTATACTGGACTCTCTTCATGATGTCAAGAACTTGGCCAAGTATTCCCAACCATGCTCGTGTCCAACTGTGGCCTATAGTGATGACACTTATCCTTATTCTCTGCTCCTGCCTCTCTCCTCATCACCAAACTATTTTTTATTTTTTTTCTCAGACTGGCATGTCCACTGAGTAGGTCTCTTCAGTTATGGCCTTGAAGGAGTTTTTCCAGAGATGAGAACCTCAGTGAGAAGGAATCTCATTATTTTTCAGTGGTTAGGAGTTCCTGTTGGATGTTCCACACAGCAGTGGGAGTAAATTATTGGTTGCAGCCCGTAAAACATCCATTGTCAGGAGTTAACAGTATTTCAGTTTTTAATGAAGGAGCGCTGCAATGCTAGTGGGATTTAATGCAGAGCGACAATACGAGCTGTGATCAGGATTTTTTATCTTGTCTACTTGGAACAATGTCAGTAACAATCTAAAATTCACTGCTTGCTGTTGACTCGGGCATTCACACTGTGATTTGAATACTATTGAACTTACTCAAAACCACTCATGCTGCAACTTCTTGAGCTGTGGTGTCATAAAAGCATATGCACAAATGTCAACAGATTCAACTCAATCATAGATTTATACTAGTAAAGGACACTTCACCAGGATTCATGTATTTTCTGCCAACATATACATTAAAAATGCAATATTTGTCTCATAATGTAAATGACATTAACAAGAAAGATTTACAGGATATTGTGTCAAGACAACTGAACTGTACTAGTTTTTGACACATAAATCATGCTTCTTTGGAAATATCTGATAGAATGAATAAAGCAGCTAGTAAACTGTTGACTCAAGTTGAAGTCATGCCACAGCATAATCATTACCATAAATATGTTTTGATGACAGACTGATCTGTGCGGCTTGCCAAATTAAATCAAATCACATAATATGAAATATTTCCATGTATTTCTTTGTTTAAGAAAATTATTTTTGTAAAGGTACATGGTATTATACTTTGTTTTGGTTTTGGGGAAATTTCATTTGCTGGAGATAATTGTGGAAAACTGGAGCAATGGAATTGATTTTTATTCATGCACTGGTCCCTGCCTCTTTTCCAAAGATTAGTCAGGTGAAGTGGAAGATTAAATATAACAGTAGTCATACATGAGTATGTGTGTAGTGTTAATCCAGAGACGTACTGGTTGTCTGCCACTCTGGCATTTGTTTATGCAGAGGCAGTCTGTAGCCCCTCGTGACACCAAACTGAAACAAGTAGAAGATGGATGAATGAAAGCTCACAAACACCCTTTTCAAGGTTACTTAACAGTTTCTCTGTTATTTCGTCAATACACTGCTCTCCCCTGTGCATAACAGTAGTTCCACAAACTGTGTTGCCTGGGTCTGGCAGACTCTATTCTATCACCTGTCTTTCTTTCAGCTTTTCTTTTGTTCTTTCTTAGTCCGTTGCTGTCACTCTGTCATTGCTAAAAGGTTTCCAAATGATTGCCAAACAGTCAATATATATCCAGCATGAGGCCGCCAAGAAAGGTTTAACCCAGCAGATGACATTCAGTACAGTGCCATAATCATTGCCTCCTAATGAATTAAATAGCCGTGACATTTCACAGTGCAACGCTTGTCCTTTTTCCTGCAACTGCTCTGCTGTTGTACCCCTCCTTTCATGCATTCTGTCACTCTCTTGTTCTTGCTCTTTCTCTTGCATTGCT
>JAPQRQ010000006.1:14051388-14065589 GCA_037367365.1 Apogon talboti
GCAACTGCTCTGCTGTTGTACCCCTCCTTTCATGCATTCTGTCACTCTCTTGTTCTTGCTCTTTCTCTTGCATTGCTTTTCTATGCGCCTTCTGGCGTCTTACTTGCCCCCTCCCCACTATCCCATCCTTCGTTTCCCTTGCTCCCTCTCTTCCCCTGCACTCTATCGTCTTCTTTCTGGCCCACTCATCGGTATGCCTGTGCATGCTCAGCTGTCTATGCAGGTAGGACTGAGAGAGAGAGAGAGAGATAGGGCGGGAGAGACTCACTGTTTAGCAGCAGAGACAGAATCCAGCTGGAGGGTCATGACCCTAAATGACCATCCACTCGCACACACATTCAGGTACGCTCAATAAGTCATACACCCACACTTCCCTGATGGCAGGTGCAATAGGCCATCCGCCAACAATGTGGAAAGAGAGAGAGGGGGTGAGACAGCAGGATTTAGGAATGAGGTGGAAGTGTGTTCATTGCTGGCTGAGCCATAATTGTCCTGTGGTTTTAGAGGGAGGATGGCAAGCAAGAATAGAGACATAGAAAATGGAGCAGTGGCAGGGGCATGGTCTGATGGGAAAAAAAGTGCTTTTTCAATATCGCCAGTAAGTTTTTTCATGGTTGAATACAGATGAGGATTAGGTGGATGAGGATAGAAAGACACACAAAGTAGATTTATACACAAAGGACACACAATCCATCTGTGATACATTACAATTTCATATAATAAAATAAAACATATATACTCCTGTGGACACAACCAAACACTTTGGTCTCACCCAATCCATTCCAACACATCTATATTATGGGACAAATGGGAAATTATCTTGCTTCTGATCTATAATGCTTGTCAACATGACAGATCTAAACATAATCTCAGATGACTTCAGACAACTCCAAAAATCTGCTAAAAAATAACGGAGGTTCAAAGCTCTTATCAGAGCTGTAAGATTTATCTTGATGCTGTGAGGATTTTGATTAGAAGGGAATTCCCGCAGCCTAAGATAACTAAAGCAATAGGGGACTAGATGTCTTTTAATCTTATATTTATTCCTTGAACAAACAAAGGCATACTAGAATATAAATATATATTAACAAAATTAAACATGAATCAACCAGAGAAGTAAGAAGTTCACAGCAGCAAAACTCTCTCTGCAGTCCGCCAAGCTCGTCAGCAGCAGAGATATCGCGAGAGTTGCAGTGGTTGCCCTAGTAACAAAGGCCCAACACAAGCGATCTGGTACAGGATACATAAGAACGTGCAGCCGGCCGAAACCTCGTACCTTTGGCCAGTTTTACGAGTTAATACCAGAATACGTTGATGACAGCAAGTTCAAAAATGAAATAAAGCCAACACCAAGCTGGTAAATCACCAGGAACTTAAGGTAAGCTTGCTGTTAATGTGAGTAAGGTTAACCAAATTAGGTCCTAATTAGCTTCAGGTGTAGTTTTTAGTTTAGCTAAACAAACAGCCAGGTTAGTGATAAAATCTTTTTATTTGTCACCTTCTGTTAGCTCTTTATTGCTAAAGGGCTTCTATAAAACGTTTTCTGATCTGTTAACTAAATAAATGTTGCCACAAGCTGAGAAAATATAGATAAAAAATATAATGTACTAGAAATTTAACGAAGGAAATCGTCAAATTGCTTTATGTTACATGAGACAGACCACAATGAGACAGTTGAACTAGACAAAGCAATAGGATGACATTTACATTACGTTATGTAAGCTAACTAAAGTTGTTGTTGCCAAAAAACACTCACCACGGTTGCCAGGTGTTTGTTTCCTCACCTCTAGGCCCTGTAGGTTTGTAAAACCTGCATAAACAGTATTACATCAGGGGAAATGTGTTAAGACTGCTATGAATAAAACTTCCAGCAGCCGGCCAACTCTACTAGTGACAAGTTGCTGACAGCTAAGGAGCTAACAGGTTGCTTTATGTGGTTGCAGTGCTGTAACATATTGTATCTGCCTTGCTGACTAATTTCTGTAATGGTATTTTACAGCCTAGGGGAGTTACCAGCCATTTGTCAAGTAAATAAGTCTGCCAGATACAATTTAGACATACCATATTGCTTGTTTTATGTGCCACTTCTATATTTAGGCAATTTTATTCCTGCTATTTTGCTAATTTTATTGCAGCAGTGTCCATTTATGGCAGTGTGAAATTTACACTGAGCTTCACATCATAGCCTGTTTTATGCCATTACTTTTGCAGGAGAGAGAACAAAAACTGCGCAGACATGAGTTTAAATGACTTTATGGTGGTTCCTAACAACACAGCCAAATCCGTCAAGCTCAATGCCAGGTAAGATGGAATAAGATCAGTTGCGTGATTTAAGGCCTTTGGTAGAGCTCATCAGTGTTACTTGGCTGCTGTGCTATTTGTGTCTGTGCAACTTTTGTACAGAGAACTCACAGATCCTTGAGACTTGGACCTGATAGTTTGCTGCACAGTGTATTTGTTTTCTTCATGATGAACTGAGTTCAATCTCCTACTGTACTTTCTCATTTGCCAAAAGGTAATTGACTGAATTGATGTCTGGTGTGGTAGTACCTTGATCCAGTGACTAATTGATTAAAGTATTGATCAGATGTGAAACAGGCATCTGCTAGTGCAGCAGATGAATTGAACATATCGACAAAAGCCTGGCGGTCTGGCTGAGTAGGTCATTTGTATGATTGATTGCTATTGATTGATTGCATATATGTGATGGTGTGTGTGTGCATGTTGCCATAGGAACCTGCAGGAGCTGAAGATGGAGACTGTGGTTCTGGCTCAAAAGAGCACAGAGATGGAGGACAAGCTGCAACAGCTGAAAGAGAGCATGAGTAAAGAGAAGAAGGAGAGAGTGTAAGTATCTGTGTTATGTTGAAGGCCCCAGGGGCAGGAAGTCGCGACAAGGATTAAGCTGCCCATCTGTCAGTCTATTTGACATTCCAGCACTTTGACTCAGAACAAGAGCTCAGCAGTTATTATGACTAATTATTATTTACAACATAAACACAACTGGATCTATTATAAGTAACTGTTCTTCTTCATGATTATTATGTAGATTTGACGAGAAGTACTGTTGCTGCAAAGTTCACTTATCAGTTAACCAGGCAGGAGACAGAAATCAGGGGAAAATGTCAGAATATAAGAATATCTAAAAAACAACAATTAATATTGTTTAGACATTTTTTCACACTATTGCTGTAAAAAACTCAATAAAATAACTTGGGGAAAAAAATACCTTCTTCCTTCAGCATCACTGGCCAAAACTAAATTCTAAATATAAACATAAATGGTCTGTCACTCTTTCATGCTCTTATGGAAGACTGAAGACTGTTATGATGACTTTTGTGCTGCCATTTTTGAGCACCTAGAGCAGTAGAGTGATGCATTATGGAATCTTAACAGTGAATGGTAATTACACCTGTCAGTCTCATATTACCACTATAAAGACACCTCTGAATATATACAATTGTGATTGTACATGTAGATACATCTTGTAAAAACAACAAGAAGATAATCGTGTTTTTTTTCTTTGAATTATATATGCTCAAAGGAAATTATGGAATTTTTGGCTGACGATGGATCAAGCACTGAAGTTTTAAATAATGTATAACAATCATTAAATGAGAGACTATTATATAAAGTTATATTGGCTGAGATTGTTTTCTTGCCTTTTTTCTCTAAAGTATTTTTTAATGTCACTAATCAAAAATGAATATGTTGTACTGATATAAAGAACATCTTTATTTTTACATAAAGTGTCAGAGTATTACAACAGATAACATGCTGAATTTTTAGCAGTTGTACAACAGTTCATGCAGTAAAAAATAAAGGTTATATAATATAGAGAGAGAGAAGACAGATGGGGTGAAATAAAACAGACAGAGGGAGGCTCGAAACTACAGCAGGTAAAGAGAGGGATGATGAAAAACAGAATGGCAGGGGTTATGGGTAAGAAGCAATATATTAAAAGGGATTAAGTGATGAATGCAGTGATTTTGGGACATGAAAGGTTTAACCTATAGATGCAAAAACATGAAGTCTAGGCTGCCGCAGCTGAACACAGAGGGAGCCAAGCAGGGGGACCTATGAAGTACTGTGTATGTGGGAGGCAGAGAAACAGTGGGAAACAGAGTGGAACAGTTGTAAAAGAGGGAGTAACAAAGAAGGCAGAGAGGTAGAAATAGATGGAGGAGAAGAATAAATGACAGAGAAGGTGGTCTGAAGGTGTATCTGTACTGAGAAAAGGTGGTGGAGGAACAACAATTCTGAACTGTAAAAACCCACTCAAACTAAGTAGACCTCTGCTTTAGTAGACTAACCTAACATCTATGTAAGATCAGAAGACCCCTGCAGAAACTTATTCATAATATCTTTATACAGTTTTAACCTAATTGCACTTTCACTCTATCCAGTTGTCAGAATAATTCCCTAACATTTGATAAACTTTCTCTTTAACATTGGATTAGAAATGCAGATAAAAAAAGACCATTTTTGTTTTAGTTTTTAAAGCTACAGTACGTAGGCATAGCATGAAGTTATGACTTTACTAGTCTATGTGTTTTTCTTTCTTTTACCAGACATAATAATAACTGCTATTCTTTATAATACCTGTCAGCTGTTCTCCCCTGCTGTAACACCCTTAATTGCAGCTGTATTTTCAATAGCCAAAGGACTACTTTCTATTTGTAGCATTTTATATATTGACTGCCATGGTGCTTCAGAGTCACATATTTTCCTGGTCAGACTGTGCAGTGAGACTTGTTTTTTTTTTTATGTTATGTTATATAAATTCCTCTTACATTATTTCATTTTGAGTGACTGAGACAAAGATAAATGTGAGAATTACACAAGTAACTTTAGAAAAGTTCAAGGTAGTTCTTGGTGTTGTTTTGGAGGCTGGTAAATATTACACTTTAAATCAGGTGAACCATGTTTTATTCCCATAATACAGTTCAGTGAGCATTTTCCAACATAAGCAGTTCTTTCAGGGGCTAGAAATTGAGCTGTTAGTCTGCTATCTGAATAAAACAAAAGTGAGAAACATGGTGTGAACATGGTTAAAAGCCAGGTCTGACTTACATAAGTCAATGAATAGACTGAACATCCAGTAAGCAACGGAAACAGACTTTTTTTTTTGTATTTTTCATTCAAGTTCTCGTTTGTCAAATGACAGATGATAGGTGTCATCATAACAAAAGAGATGATGTTTTGTCTGTTATCCTGTTGTGATGATCAGCAGCGGCCGGAATACTGCCTGTAAAGTGGTTGTAGATATTGAACATCATTATTCATGGGAATCAAGACAAATTATATGGGGAAAAATGCATTCTCTCTCTCTCTCTTGCTCGCTCCATTCTCTCACACATACCCATATGCACAAATACACCAGTATTTATTTTTTCTCCATATTTGATAATAGAGTATATACCTGGTTCATTACAGTGGCTATTATTCAGCAAATTCAGATTGAGGGGCATCTCAGCCGGTTTGAGCAGAAAATTAATTTGCCGAATGAAAACAAACACTGTTATTAATGTGATTGTTTTATTTTCCATTCTCCACCTCATTTCATCTCATTTCATTAATAACTCCGAGATGTGTTACCCAAAGTGCAGTAATGGAGAACAGTGTAATAAGGGTGTGTATCACAATATATGAGCACATAACTCAGGGTTCAGGAAGATGCATACTACGTGTATCAAAACAGATCTCTTTAAAGAGCAATGACCAGAAAAGGAGACATGCACATATATAGACAAACACATGTTTAGAGCCAGCACAGCTAATTATAATATCAGTGATTTAAAGCTGCTCTGCGATGAACTGGGGACGTGTCCATGGTGTACCCCGCCTTTGCCCGATGGTAGCTGGGATAAGCCCCTGCACCCTAGTCCCTGAACGAAAGAATTGATGATCAGAGGACTCCACTGTGCTGACTCATATTCATAAATTACAACACAGAAAGGCAAATAGACAGTACATTACAATTAATTGTAAGAAAATACTTTGTTGTGTTTTGTGTTTGACTTGTTTCTTGTTGCTTAGTGGAGGCCAGGCCTTAACGAAGAAGCCATACATCAGTATGGGGAAAAGGGCCATCTTCTCCAGGCTGCACCAGCGATAAGCTCATAAACACAGTGTTTCCTGTCACACTGAAATACTGCAACATTTACCGGTCCACTGGCCTTAAGATACGACAAGGTGTGTGCATGGCTGCCTGTGTGTGTATTTGATAGAAGACCCCCATAAATAATGGGATTTATGTGTGTTTTCGTGGGTGAATTTTCATTAGGAGGGGATAGATTGACAAAGTATGTGAGTGTTGGTGTTCCTTCATCATTAAAGACAAACGGTACTCTACACTGCATAAGCCCGTTTACCTTTGAAACGTTGCAGTACACTCTTTGACTAGCATATAAAAGATTTCATATTTGGGTTTGAGGTAGCTTGAATAGGAGTGGAAAGATAAAGTATGAGTATGACTATGTAGGAGAGAGTTTGTGAAGGTTTGACAAGTCACTACAACAGAACTCAAATAGCTAAAACTTCATTGCCTGAAAAGGATGTGGCCGAGAGGCTACTTTTAACTGACAGAATGACAACTTCCTATTTAAAACCATTTGTTCTTGTTCCTTATTTTGCTGCTGACAGATGAACATTAGGCAGCTTCTCGTCTCAGACAGGCCATTGTTGATTAATAATGCCTTGCTGATTTGTGCGGTAGTGTAACTAATCAGTCTTGACTGTGTAGAGCTTTTGTGGGGAATATTTTAACACCTTTTTACTCCTAGTGCCGGGTAAAGGGAGAGCACTCATAGCAAGTTCTTTTGTCACTTAGGACTGGATTGGAGAGAAGATTAGTTGTGCTAGAGTTTAACATCTGTACTTTTAATCAGTTTTCTAAACCTACTTTGTGCTTCATATTTATATTCTTCGCAAAGCAGATGGCACACTAGGCAGAGGAGGATTCAGGGAGAGGAGGTGCACAGTTAGTGGAGAATGTTATGCACATCTTTATGAATCTGAAAACACACCAGCTCAGATTAAACAGGAGCAGTCATTAAATAGTTGCCATTATTAGATGGCAAAACAAAACAAATGCACATGTTCTGTGAGGCTTCGGAAGTCACTCTCTATAAATCCACCTGTACGTCTCCAGCGGTGCAGTGATGCATTAGCTTTTAGATGTGAAACCTTTCTTCACACTTTTGAATCAATTAATTGGTACACCACTAATGAAAAAGAGGGAGCGGATTCTCAGCACTTCCTCTGGAGTGAAATGGGGAAGAACAGGCAAGGATGGGGGAAAGGTGGGATTAATGAGGTGTTCTGGTGTATGATGAGGAGGTTACTTGGATTTTCTCCAAGCTTCCTTCCTTACCTCTCTTTTCCTCCCAGAACATGCCAGAGTACCTTTGACAAGCCTTTACCATAGATCTTCAAGCTGTGATTTATGCTCAGGCAGTGGAGTGTACTATGTGTCTGTGTTATACACCACTCTGTTTTTCTCTCTCTGCTTGTCTCTCAGATCGCAGAGCTCCCAGAGTATATGAATTGTTCATCTTTGTCTTGGAGTTGTGCTATACACACACACTCTCATGTGCGCACAATAAATAGACGGACAAATGCAGTTTTCTTGGAGGTGCGATATAATCAGTTTGTGAAGAGTACACAGGCGATAATAAAGCCAGAGTAGCAGCTCGGGGCAAATGCAGTGTGTTATTCTCAGTTTTGGTCTGCCCGAGTCACAGAGTTAATGTTGCTCTGACTTTAGGCCTACACGGTTTACAAACTCTAACTTTCTTTTTTATCTAAAAATACAGTTTGCTTTTTTCCTGTTGTTCTTTGCCTGGTTTGTCTCTTTCTTGCGTTTTCCTTTCTGCTTGTTTTTGTGCATTTTTATAGTGGTAGTCTCCTGTTCTTTTTTGTAAATGTCCATGTGTGTGTGCATGTTGACCTTTCGACCTGCTGGAGTTTCTTTGCTGTCCTCTTCCTGCCCTGTTATCTATACTTTAAAGGAGGAAATTGAGAGACGACACGGTCACTTGGGCACCACACTTCAAGGTGTGTTTGCATTTGTGCATGTGAGAGACACACAGGTGTTGTCCCTTCTCGGTTGGCGTGAAAATGGGTTAGTTAAAGGTGACAAGTTGTGAATGTGTTGTTGTGTTGTGTATGTACTTGAGTGAATCACTGGGCGTCTAGGTACAACAGTTGGTGTTTGCCCTGGGGTGACACTGAAAACTTTGGCATTTCACCACCAATGAACACAATCAGTATCTTTTAGAAATTTGAGCTGGGTGAGCAATGTGAAACCATACACCTCACTTTGTTTTTTCTGCTTTAACTTTGATGAAGAAATTGATTTGACGAGGTGAGATTTGGTGTCGTGTTCAGTGTTTGTTTCCAATGTGCAAGCTGTGAGTCAGATGTTGTCATGTACTATCTATCCACTAGAAAGTGGATACATGGCACAGTGTAGTAGTGTGCAGGTGTGTATACCTGTGTGTCTGCCTTTTTGTGTGTAACAAGTGTAGGCAGTAACTAGACAACCTTGAACAGACAGATAACAAAACCACACTTTTAGTGTTTGTTCAACGTGAGATAAAATGTAATTTTGATAAAGATTTAACTTTTGAAGGGGTCTTCCTTATTGCGTTTAGAGCCAGTAGAATGGAATAGGAACATCGTCTATGTACTGTATCTGTGTCTGTTTAAAAAAAAAAAAAGACATTATTGTTATGAGTTGTATCCTCATATGTTTGTGTGTAATTGAGTGGATGGCACTGTGTGGATTAATGAGATCTTTGTGAAAGCTATGCTCTCACAGATGCACAAATATACTCACATACTAATATACACTAATACAGACTATCTCTCCAGATTGCATGTCTGGAGGGGACACCCTGTCATCCTGCTCAGACAGGGGTGTGCCTCAACTGTCTCCCATAGCGACAGTCCAGTTGCCAAGGCAATGTCGCCAGGGTGATTACCTGACGCCCACCCTCAGTGTCAGCGCAGCACAGCAACAGTGTCAGGACTGTTGGCAACTCTTGGCATCACATATATACACACACAGATACAGAGCGACACGCTTAACACACACATATAGAGTCTGACTGCTGGTGGCTTGACAGGCTGCCAGCTCACACCAAAATAAACTTCTTTCAAAGGCAGCCAGACATCACAATGGTATAAATAGCATAAATAATTCAACAACATGAGCATGAATAACTCATGTCTAAATGAGAATCCCTCTGCACATCTTCACTTGGTGCAACTGACAGCAGTGTCCTGCATGTGCATTTGTGCCACATACACCTGTGAATTTACTTCAGTTTTCTGTATTTCAATTGCGTCAGTGTCTCTATGCGTTCAAGTGTGTATAATTGCAGTAATTTTTCACTTTATATTTTATACTTTGGGTTCATTGTCTAAGACAGAATGAAAAACATTCTGTAGAGAACAAACAAACAAAATCATGCAATGTGATAATTTAGGCTCATTGACATTGTGTAAATATATATAATTTATATTTGCAAAGCCAGATTTTCCTTTATATGCAAAGGCAAGTGTGGAAAAGTACTTTTTCTTGCTGGTGTTATGCCTGGAGACGACACTAGGACCAAGTTATTATAACATAAGCACTCCTCTCTGTTTCATGGAACAGAGTGATTTGAAGTTTCAGGTCTCCTTTTTTAAGGATTAATGCAGACAGATTTAGGATTTAGTTATGTTATGCTGGCGCACCTTTTTCATGCCCATATTTCTTTCTTTTTTGCAACATTAGGTCTTTCTCCTACTTAATATTTTAATCTCTTTAGGTACTTCACTGGATTAAAATACATTAACTCTGAGTTTCTTCTCTTTCCATTATACAAGTGTACTCTAGACTGTATGACAGATGTGTAATATTTATCAAATATTGATTCTTATAATGATCAAAAAATGTAGAAAAACTCTGCTTTGTTGTTCTGATCCACATCCATCCACATTTTGTTGTATGTTCCACTCCAATAGTCTGATGTTCATAGTCAGAGCAAACAAATGACTATTCAGAAAGAATTGCAGTAAACATCCAATCCGGGGTTTGACTAAATGTAATGATCATTTTGATTCTCACTTTACATAAATAAGTGTCGAGGGCTTTTCATGAGCCTTGACGTACAAATGTGAGGTAAGACTCGTGTTTGTTTGTCTCCCTGTCTGTTTAGACATTCAGGAGGGTTTCGATGGAAGTCTGGACAGTCTGGTCCTTTAAACAGCAACACTATGTGGATCAATGCCAAGAGGAACAAGGAGAACAGACTCCAAAAGGTACAGGAGAAATCTATCTAAATAATCTTTGAATTCACGTAGTGATGTGTTAATTTGTGTTTTTGACTAAAAGGAGAAAAGCCCTTGAAAGTTGGCTTTACAGTGCCTATAAGAGGAGTTGAAGGTTTTCTTTTTAACATTGAATCAAAGTAGATTTTATGTAGCATGACAGTGATTTGTAGAAACAAGGTCTTTTAATAGGAAAGTAAAAACACATCTCCAAAAAGGGATATAAATTATTAACATGTGAAAAATATACTTATTCTCTCCAGTCCAAGTAAATAGTGGGCAGTGACACCTTTGGCAGCAGTGAAATTGTGTGGATAGGTCTCTATTGCCTTTTTGGCAAAATTTTCCCATACATCTTTGAAACGCTGCTCAGGCTTTGTCAGATTGCATAGGGACTGTCAGTGAGTTCTTCAAGTTCAGCCTTAAATTCTTTATTAGATTGAGATCTAGGCTCAGAATTGGCCATTCAGTGACACGCAGGTAATCGTAATGCTCGAAAAACAAATCTTCTCCCATGCCACATATTTGTGCAGACTGCATTTCCCTGTACGCATTTTGCTGCAATCATTTTACCCTCTACCCTAACAAGCCTTCCAGGGCTTGCTGCAGGGAGGAATCGCTATAGCAGCATGATACTGCCAGGTGGGGATAGTATTTTTCTGAAGACGTGCAGCGTTTAGCTTAAATGGCGTTTACCTCGACAGACAAACTGTTTAAATTTGGTCTCATCAGAACATAGAATCCGTTTTCTACATTAGATCAGAGTCACCCACACATGGCTTCTGAGAAAGTGCAGCTGAGATGTAATAAGTAACTCTATTTTTAAGCTACGGACGACTTTCTCAGTAGAGGGGTATTTATACTTCAGTCAGTTAAAACCCCATGACTGCACACAGGAGAGGTCCTTTTAAACAATTATGTTTCTCTTTAAGTGGGCAGATACTCATGAAAACATGTACTTTGTATTTTATACTTGTAAAGTGTTACGATCACTTTGTGGAAGTCTGTTTTAACATTGACATTACAGAATTCCCGTTCCTAGCCATTAATGTCAAGATACATTATGCCTTACTAAACTGAAGGCTTTAAACAATGAAACATATGTAGTTAAATGAGTCTGGAGAGACTTAATCAACAATAAATTAAAGGAGTTTATAACCTACAGTGAAAATGTCTAAAGTAATGTGAAGTAATTTAGTGAAATTGTATTTATTAAATTTCTTTACACATTATTAAATGCAATTTTATATATATACAAATTTATGCTATGATCTTTCACATTTATCGGCACATACAAAAAAGCAAAGTAAAGTCAAACAGGAAGCATGTGCTGATTTTTGGAGGCTGAAAGCATATACAAACTGTCACCTCTGATTTATTTCACCTTGTTTCCTGAACAGCTATCAGCAGGGAAGGTAAAGATCCGAGTGTTGAAGGATGAACCGCTGACAGGTGAGTAGTTTACTGCCAAGACCCAGGCTTCAACTTTATTTTGCCTTCACCGTGTAAAATTGACACGGATATGCACTCAAAACCCGCTGGTCCTCTTGTACACCACCCTGTAGTGGAACTCTCTCCAGCTTCCACATGGAGGTGAGCATTTGGGATCAGCTGCAGAGCAGCACCCAGGAATTGGTAGATACTCTGTGTCTTGCCCACTGTTATTTCAGTAAGGCAGATGCCTGCAACTGCAGGAGAGAGGATTGGCTGTGGATTTTTCTTGTTAAAGACTGATCTTTTTAACCAGGACCCACCATTGGTGGAATTATTAATAACTGAAAATGCCCGAGGCAGAAAATCACACATTGAGGAAGGAGGTTTCACAATGTGCTGATTTTGACTTTTACCGTAGTACGATTTATTCTACTGTTGAGTTCATTGTGTTTACCAGAATTTCTGATTCTCATGTCAGATTTTGTTAAACTCTGCATGTTCTACAGTGTTTTCATGTTTCTGTCACTCTGTCTCACTCTATATCTTGTATTCACTGTTGGAATAGGCTGGTAGTCGTAGACATTACTGAACATTAAATCTCATGTTGAATATTGATAAAAATATGCTTGTTTTTAAGCCCCAGCTCAGCCCCCTCCTCCACCTCTGGCCCCTACCAAGGGTGTGGGTATTAGGACGATACCGACAAGAAAAACCAGGCTAAAGGGAACAACATGCGGACAGTGTGAAGTCAAGGCTGCTGGAATAGTATGAGCACACAGAAACACACATGCATGATACTTTACTGCTCAAAATCTTCTGCCCACATTACTGATGGATTTAACAGCTAACATAATGAGCTCGGTAATAACGATTAAACCTTTAGGTTTAAGGAGACCTGTTAAACATTCTATATACGTTCTTCTGACGACAACCCCAATGTGTTTTTTTCCCTTTCAGGGCATCTCTCTCACTGTCCAGTCTGTTGGTCTGTCTGTGTGTTTGTGATTTCATTAAAAACAATTTAGCTAGATCCACTCATCAATACATGTGACCTTTTAAGGCACGATTGTTTATTCTCACTCTTTGCATCCACGGCTGCTCTGCTGGCAGGATCAAGCCATGTAGCTGCATGTATCTGTGCTTGTGTGAGGAAGAGAAACGAATGAAATGCTATACTGTACTCGTAGATGTGTGTGAATAATGGACTGGGGCAAACTGATGAAGTAAGACATGCTTGATCACCAGTCGCTCCTACATCCCTGCCTGCTAGATCCTCATCTGCTCATGAGTAATTGGTATTCTATGTCTGACCTTAAAGCAGAGAGAGTTTAGTATTGAATAACTTATGCTGTTGAGAGACATTAACAACGAACGAGAGCAACGGTGAGAGAGAGAACTTGATGGAGGGAATGAAGGAGAGAGAAGGTTGAGGTGGTAATTTTTCCCTTTTGTTGTTCTTTCAGGTGCACCACACACACACACACACACACACACACACACACGCTCCATAAAGGTAATGTGGTAATTTGCTTGATATTGCATTTGATGGCAATGGCACTGAATTGTTCATTGAGAGACCCGATGCCCCCAGTGCCCCACAGTGACGGGCTTAATGGCTTTTACCAGTCTGGGCAAGCACATAGGCTAAGCACACACAAATGCAAACACACATTTTGGATAGCCTCTATGTGCTGTAATGACAGCAATAATGGGAAGTGTTATAGTTGTCTTTGCCATTTTGTCTCGACCTGCATTTAAGCACACAGACGCAAATGCACAAAAATATTGTAACATCTGATTCAAGTCTAACACACTGGTACTACCATACTGGTAAGGTTTTAGAAAAGTCACATGAACACATGTTCGCGTGCACACTCCAATTCCATCTCTGCCGCCTTGTGCTGTATTCTAGAATCATTCAGGCAAAAAAAAGAGCTCTTTCTACATAGCACAGTAGGGAACAGTGATATGCTGCTTGCAGCCTAATAGGGATGCCTAGTCCCTGGGGAGTGGTTGTAATTTATCCTTCGGCTTGAGAAGGGAAATGAGGCCCTGCTTTATAGGACCATTAAAGGGCAATGTCGCAGCTGTAGGCATGCACGAACACACTTTTCCATACACATGTATGGATGTAATGCAGAAAAAATAAAGAATAATAATGATAAATAAATGTGTCAATTACTACATGACACAAAACTTTAAATAGAAAGAAGACGAGACAAATAGGTAAAAACCAAAGTTGCAGAATGAATTGGTGAATTTATTGGTACAAATTTGCATTGCATAACCTCTTCTGATGCAAGGTGAATTTGGAACGATGATGAATTTTTTTGTTGTCCTTGTTTACTGTATTACATCAAGTAATATAATATGAGATAGACTAGCCAGAAACTACTGAAGTAATGTTCCTTCATGAACCCTAACCCTAACCCTAACCCTAACCCTAA
>JAPQRQ010000006.1:14071445-14085886 GCA_037367365.1 Apogon talboti
CACTGATGTGTGGCAAAGAGAGAGAACATTAAATTTGGTTTTAGCAGTTGCGCTCTAATGTCTTTGAAACTTCTGATGCAATGATTTGCTGTCTGAGGGTGTTAAAATAAGGAAAGTAATGTCCCCAGGCATGTTGAATAGTTTGCAGAGAGTTATTTAATTCTTAAAGATTTAATGACCACCGGCAAGTTCTCGTCTATGAGATGTGCAATAAAATAAGTCAGCACATGAATGCTGTAAGTGAATATGCCTTTCATTACCGGTGATCCGGTCTGTCAGTCTGTTTTAAATAGTCGCACACGGTGATGCTCCACTTTGTATACACCCTGAGCTTTTCTTTATTGGAATTGTGAGTCTAATGTTACAAGGTGTCGTATATTATACCGATCATAAAACCTTTAGAGGCAAGTTTGTGATTTGTGATGCTGGTCAATATAAATAAAGATGGACATGACTTGATCGGAAGCTACACAGCCATCATAAGAGGCAAAGAATGAGAAAGGTCATATACCTGCCATTACAACACATACAGCAGTTAATCCAGACCCTACGCTGAAGGGGATCGACCCATGCTGCCTGGATGAAGGTTAAGTCCACACACATTGGAAATTGAGAGTACAAGTGGATGCGGTTGATCATATCACAGGGAGCTAAGCTGTTGCTTTGACCAACCAACAGTGAGCTTTTAAAGACATGTTAAAGTGGACTCCTAAATGCCATCAATGATTCATCAAATCCTCCCACGTCATTTAAGAGCAGTTACAATGGACATTAGATGTTGTTATTCTGATCGTATCCTTGCCAAGAGCCCCGTCATAAATTATGTGGTTTTATCAAAATGCACCGGCTTTTTTGGTGTGTTTAGAGATTGTATGTAAGGAATAAAGGGATAGGATCACATGGAATATGGAATGGATAGTATAGACATTAGACTGGTTATGCAAAAGGAGACATTTGCAGAAGAGAAGTCTTAAAATCAGCAGGACTAATGAGCTGTGATCATTAAATGTTTCTGAAATTGGAAATGTTACTAATGTATTATTTATAACTCATCAGTCTGATATTCATGTGTAACTAAAAAACTATTGCATTGTTTGTAATTTTACACTTTAACCAAAATAAGGAAAGACAAAAAACACATATTGGTCCTTCTCATGTGTGATCAAAATATCACACAAAATCAGGAAATACCAGACTGTCAGAGCTGTGCATGTGCTGATCATTACACAGCCACAAAAAAAACACTGCCCCAAGTGTTTTGTTGAAGCTCAACTGTGCTGAGACGTAAATGACATCAGTGACAGAGCTACTCGCCCTCATCAAGTGTTGTCAGCAAGAAAGGGCTCGTATGTTTTAGAATAACAGACATTTTGTCTCTTACATTGTCTGACATATTGCGGCACTGTTCTGAATCTGACTCTTGATAGTCACCATGTCACAGCAGAGTGCTGTTTGTCCAACCACCAGTGTCTTAGAGTTGAAAATCTTAGAAAAGCAATTACAGTAGGATAAAAGCTCTTTTGTCTGACACACAAAACAAACACAGAATGAACAGTCACTCCTTTTTACTTTAATAGTATGAGGGACTTTTATAGCGCAGAGGAAAGTAAAACGAATTTTGTTCACAATGAGTTTCGTCGCCAAAAGTGCTGTCAGTCAGTCACCTACTGAGTCGTCTCATCCACTGACACAAAGATGCCAACATGCTTTGTTTTGTCAAGTGCTTCATTTAATTTGTAAGTACACCATTTTTATTTTCAACATACCAATACAAAATTCACAGTCTCAGTGACCTATATAAAATCACAGTTGTCAATCACAGTAAAAGTCACAGATATTACTTAAAATAACATCACAATGTGACACTGAATACGAAAGATCATGTTCTTTTTCTTTGCCTTTAAATCTTGTGCTATTAGGCTTTGGTGAACATAATTATTAGAAATTATTACAAAAAATAATTATTGGTAGCTCTTCTTGGTTCAACAGGACTGGTTTCACTAAACCAGTCCTGTTGAACCGAGAAGAACTACCAAGAAGGATGATGGCCTGGGCAAATGAGAACCTACACATACAAAAAATAATTATTTTGTCAGTTATGTCTTATTACCTCCAAGGACATATGTTAACTTAAATAGCTGTAATAGTCTACAGAGTAAATAATTCAGCATTGTCGCCAAGGCAGCATTCATTTAGTTCCTTGAGCATGAGTAAGGACATATCTTAACAGAGTAAAGGTATCTAAACATAATGAGAAGGTAGGATGAATAGGTAAAACAATTGAGGTTATGAAGTGAGAAGGGAAATGGTGTATACTGTCAAGGCAGGGGACAGGAACTGTGACACCGTCTTGGTCATATGACACATTAGCTATATTCCTGCAAACGCCGTCTGCAGTTTAATTTGTGTAAAATAGAAGTGCATGTATTAATTCTATAGAATGGAGTTTATTATTGTGACTTTGAAGGTTATGCTTGTGATGTAGGTATAAGCACTTAGAATGATTAGGCTGCACCCTCTAAATGGGGTTCATGGCAGCTGTCTGCACTGCCTTATCTTATTACACTCATCATGAACATAAAGTACAGTTCTCTTTCTAAGATACTCATTTCATTCACAGAGGGGGTGGTCTCAGATTCATCTGTTCGTCCGTTTAATCTGTGCATGTTCTATAGTAATACTGCATTTACACAGAGCAAAACACTGACATTTCTTACCATTTAATGAAATAACGTGTACCATATCACATTATATTTCACATTTAAACAATATATGCAATAACTTTATTTTATCATGCATACTTTTTTGCTCCTAAATCTCTCTACATACTATTATGCTTTTTGTATTTTATACTGAATATTTTATCATAATCAATAATTGAATTTATGTGTACTTTGGCTTTCTTTTACAGGCTGGAATACAAACCCATGTCAGCACTCAAGATGTCGTCAGATGCTTCCAGACACAGACTGACAGCTGTTATCCCAGTACTGTTTCCAGTCTTAAACCAAGTCCCAAATCCAAAAGTTCAGGCAGGTTTTTGTCCAATCCAGTGACCAGACAAGGAGATAACGTTCCTGAAAATCCAAATGACCATATTGCTGAACATACGCAACTGCCTCTTGAGCCCAGCCAGGTTGGTGGCAATGTTAACTGTTATTTATTTAGTCTCACATAAACTGTATTACTTGTAGTGTTTGTCTTATTATTTGGTTTAATGATGTTTTGTTGTGTATATGGACACATTTCAGAGCCAATACTAAAGCATCTTGATCAATCACACAAAGGGCACTGTATAAGGGATTAAAACTTGATTTTCAGACTCCACTAATTTGCCACTCTCAGTTCATAACACCCACACATTTTTAACATCCATACACTACATTCCACAACATGGTACTGTAGGAATCACTGTAGAGGCCTGAGTAGTTGCCAAAAGGAACAGTTTTTTTTTTTTTTTTGCATTTATAGGAAAATAACTTTAAAACTTAAAGCCTTAAAACTAAATTAACAGGTGTGTTTATATATAAAAAAGTCATCTGTATTTCCATCTTTCACAGCTTGCAAAAAAAAAAAAAAATCAACTTAGAAGTTTCTAAAAGGTTATTGAACAATTTAGAATCAAGGTCTGAGTTTGTGTCCGTTCATTTTTTTTATTTGCTGTGACAATCGGGCAGAAATATGTCAAACAAGCGAGTGCTCTGTGTGAGTTTTACCTCTACACCCTGTGAGTCAAAAGAAAAGACCTCAGACAAACCCTAATTGACATTATATCCACAGGCTGTATCTACAGGCAGGCGTGTGAACTGCATGTACCTTTGGACTAAAAAAAAAAGCCCCCCAATGGCCTAGGTCTGGGAAAAAACTGTTAGATTGACATTTCAGACTCTTGATACCACAGAGCACAGTTGGCCTCATTCACTCAGGAATAATTGTAAACAGTTGTGGTTAAAAGGTATTGAATAACAATACTACAGTACAAACAATACAGTACATTATATGAATTTAAGGTATTTATTAAGCTATTATTGTATTTATCTGTTCAAAATATACGAGGTTCAATATTTCAAATAACCCAATAAACTTGGAAGCAGCAAATGAAACAACTGCAGCTGAATTTTAATAAGCTTTAAACTCTGGTTCCTGAAACAAGGACCAAATATAATTTTTTTTTTTATGCTTCTTATTTTATTTTTAGTCGACATTCATGCATGTAATGTTACTTGTGATGAAGTGATGAACAGTCGTTTGAAACAACTGAATATAGACTTTAGAATAATTAGCATTGTCCTTGGGATTTTTTCATTGTGTAGTGCTTTTTGTAGAGACACAATCTGCCACAACAAGAACCTTTTGTATTGTGATGAGACTGATCTTCACAAAGAGCTACTTAATTAGCATCATGTGCACATGGCCTTGTAATCTTCCCTTTTGTAATTTATTTTGCACTTTTAAAAATTAAGTTATTAAATGGAAAAAAAAATATGTTCAGTGTTCAACTTGTAAGTACGATACAAGAAACCTTCTTTAATTGTGATCAACAGCGTAATGCTTCTTTGTCTTATGTCTTGTTTTTTATCCATGACAAATATTATTTTCATTGCAGGTTTTTGTTGTCAGTCATGAAGAGAACAGAAGTGTGGAAGTGGTTGATGAGGAGCAAAAAGGAGAGACAGAACAATTACCAGCTTCTCTGCTTAGTGGGCTGTATGATGAGGAAGAGTCTGCTAGATCTTTCCAGGAGGCTCTGAGACAGTGGCGAGGAGGAGGAGGAGGAGGAGCTATGATCGAGGATACAGTGTGGGCACCTGTTCAACCAGGTGAACAGTACACACATGATTCTAAATATGCAAACACACATTTTCTGCACCGTCTTTGTTAATTGATATCTCTAGATTGTTTTTTTTTTTTTTTTTTGATGGGGTGTTGCTCAGTCTGGTAATCTTTACTTTCATGGCTCGTGAAACTTAATTTTGCTAAGTTAAGTAGTAAACTGGCTGTCAGGCTGACTGCAGTTTAGAGTTTCTCCTCTGCAGTATGCAGATTGTCTCGTGACTTCCTCTGCCAGCGTCATCCTTCTCATTCCACATCTATGTCTTTCCTGTTCTCCTCCCTGTCCCGTTTTCTCCAACTCCTCAGCTTTTCTGCCCCCGCTCTTCCTGCCTGTGCTCTGATCGTTTAAGGCCTTACAGAAAGTGCTTACCACTGCAGTAGGAGGGTAATCCATGGCTGTTACATACTGAGATAATGAGTGGAGCGTTAGGGGTGGCCCTGCTCCTCACCACAGCGCTAATCGCCTCAGCTGTGTATATGTGTATGTGAATAAGCTGCACTACGTCAGGCAGTTTTTTGCCTTTTAACACATTCTTTGTATGTGCGCATGTGCAACAGTGTTTGTGTGTTCAGGTTTATGTGGCTGTGTGTTATTAGTGCTATTATTTCAGGTTGTGTGTATGTGTCTAGGTGTTTGCGCTTTTTATTAGGCCTCCTATTTTTTCTGTTTTACTGCTTGGGCAGACTCTGCTCCTCTTTCCTTTCGTTCTGCTCTGCAAATTGCTGCTAGCCCCTCCAGCCCTAATTATTTCTGTCAGGCCAATGGCACCCAGGCCCAATTTAAAGCTGCCACTGTGGACTGCCAAAGTGTCTAGAGTACAATCATAACATTTCTCTTTCTTACCTCTATCTTCCCTTTTCTTTTCTCTCGCGTGCTCACTATGTTCCTTTTGAATTGTGTATATGTTTTTTCTTAATCCCATGAGACTCTCTGCTATCTGTTTGTATCTTGCCACTCCTGGCGTGGTGACAGTGCATTTTTACACTTCTTGAGGGGGGAGGTGTTTCGAGAATAGTGTTGAGAAACTAGCGAACAATCATGATCCTGCTCCTTTTTCTACCATTGCCTGACTTCTTCTTTCCCCTTGGCTATGATTTGATACCATCTCCTACTTTTATCGCAGTGTTATTTTTGTTTCATTTCCTCCTCCACATATTTCTTCAGCAGAATTGTCAGCTATGGCGACCCAGACTGACCTCTCTCCAGACAGAGGAGGAAGAGAAGAGAGAGTACCTGTCAGGGTGGAGTTCATGGAATACAGCCTTACCTACATGGACAGATTGCTTCTCAAGAAGCACCGCAGGTGCACAGTGAACACTATGTGTGGACCACACACACATCACATATATACTGTATATGTAAGGCATGCAAAGGCTCCTGTCAAGGAATGCAAGGAGTATGCCCCCGAGAAGCTGTGCTTCTTTCCTCTTCGTTATGCTTGACAACACAGTTTTTGTTCGAATCATCCTTTTTTCCTTTATATACTGACAAAAAATTGTACTTAGACACATGAAAGGTGTGGTTGCTGGTATAATTATGGTGTTTGGTTACTGCTGTAGCAGTACTCGGTAGGTACGTGCATAATTTTTATTCTGTAAATATATATCCTCACATTCATTACATACCTTCTGATTAGTTGGATTCATTAACGGAGTTCCATTTGATTATATGCACCTTTCACGTTACATTTAACTGCTCGGCTTACACACATCATATTTTTTACTGCTTCCATTGGTGGTTACACAAATACATCCACATTTTGATGTTTTCCTGCTCTGGCCACCTCACATGCTTCACTTGCCTCTCTGTAGTCAGCCTACAGAAGCCACCGGTGTACAAAGCAGTTTCTCAGCACTTATTGTGCAGTAGACTGCCGGAGGGCCTGGCTTCAGCGGGTCCCATTATTACAGCCCTTTATTTAAGCGGCTCCTTTTGGGCTGAGTAGCCCACTGGAGAGCAGGCCAGAGGAGAGCAGAGTGCAGTTTTAGGCCCATGACTGCCTGAGCCGGAATGCTTTAAGTCCCCAGCTGTAGCAGCCTTTAACTGTGGAATAGACTAGAGAGCCAATCTAGAGTGCAATAAGCCTGCAGCGGTGATGGTGGCAGAGCTTAATGGAGAGACAGAGAGACTGGCTGGCTGGCAGGAAGAAAGAGTGAGAGGTTGAATTTTAACAAGCTTCTGTAATAATGGGAAAGAGAGTGAAGAAAGAAAGGAGTGAGGGTGAGGAAGGAGTTTTAATAAAGAATTTGCTAAAAGTGCTCAGTTGTATTAGAGCCGTAAACTCTACCACCTTGTTAGATTTGTGGATGGCCTGAAGGTTATAGAAAGCAAGCTTGTGACCAGGGGGGCATTGGTCTGATTTCCTGAGTTGGCTGGGCAGTAGGGTAGGGCAGGGTGAATGCTCACACATCACTTACCGGAGTATCCATGATCAATGCACTGAACCCTGAAATAAAAGTCCACAAAGACTCATACTCGCATCTATAAAATCTGACATGACTTGGCCTGATTTATACTATCAAATTTAAAACTAAAATTCAGTGTGTTAAACTTGTAAAATACTTTTAATGCAGAAAACTCAGTTCTTATTACTAATGCATTATGTTGTAGGCAGTGTTTAACTATTTTGGTACCTGCTGTGTGCAAGCATTTTCTTCTAGAGTACCATACTGACTAATACAATGTATGTGACGGGCCACACATTAGACCATTGAACTGAAACACCAAACATAGTACGCAGTTAAGTTAAACTACCTGACTTGGTGCTTTATGACAGTGCTTATTTGTGAGCCTATAAGGCTGGATCCTTGTCTTAAAAAACAAGAAGTATCTGTTAGAAAATGTTTTTTACTCTGAGGTTACAATGAACAGAATACCTACTGGCATATTTGCATGCCTGATCAAAAATTTATTTTGATATTGTACCCCCTGAGCATGTCGATCCTCTGCTGGCATAGGCATACTACACTTTAAATCAACACTTGCAATGAGATAGTTATATATTCATTTTTGCTTAAAAACCAAAACACTTGGCATTTCTCTCCTTGAGGCCATTAAAGGTCTACATCAGTCCAGTCTAAATGTAATCTGTGCCACTATTGGAATAGATTTAAGGAACGGGTTTAGTTATTTACCTTGAGATCTATTAACATAATGCTGACTTTCATTTAATGTTTGCGGGTTATTATTTGAGGGGATTGTGGGTCAATTAGTCAGTTTTAGCCCTCGGGTTGTGTTTTATTTCCTGTACTAATGCTTACTCTAATAATTTGTATACCACTATCTTCTATTTTATATACTTTATAAGACATGTACAACTATATACAGTTTCTGTCTATAATAAGTACGACAAAATGCCTTGAATGTACAGATTAATGCTCAAAATAACTTGTCTGTATATGGCATATAGGCCGTCATATTGGATTTCACTATCGTGGTGATAGTTGTAAATATCTGATGTTGAATTGATTAGTAGAAGGAACTCTCCCCTCTAGCTCTTCCTCACGGTGGGTGTAGAGGTAATTTGGTAGGCTTTTAAAATTCTTGCTCAAGGATATTTTTTAAGGATTAAATCTGGAGCTCTCTGACGATGGTAAACCATTCTATATTAACTAATATTTTAGCTACTATTCAATCGTTTGTCTCCACAGAGAACTAAAAATGAAGGAAAAGACCAAAAGAGCAACATGCCTCTTTTCAGTGCACTCTAGCAAAAGCTTAAATGCAAACAGCCTAAGGCCAGTGAGGCTACTGAATGGAAAAGTACTGTATGTAAGAAGGAAAAGAGATGGATGGAGGAAGCAAAGGGATTAAAATGCTATGTGAAGAACAAGATTAAATATTACCCCCCAAGTACATTAAATAGACAGACAAAAGATAAATATTGGGCATGTGGACTAAGTAAGGAAAGACAGAAACTTCCCAAGTCACCCCTCATGGGCAGCCTGGAGCTGCTTATAAAGTCTCTCACTGGCTGTGCGCTTTGGCTAGATTAGACTGGGATGAAGGGAAGAGAGATACAGGGGGGATATAAAGAAGGACAGTGTGAAGGACACAACTCTGGCATCCAGGGGGTCAGCATAGATGATCTGCAGTGAACAACATGTAGGACTGGCTCAAATTAAAAGACTCTGAGCTGGCACAGTAACACACACATGTACAGCACTTACAAAGTTTGAAGATGTAAAAATCAATGCGTACGAGAATTTCAGATTACATATGTAGAGACAAGATTTGTACATGTACAGGATGTGTTTTGTCACATAGATATAATGAGAGATAGGAAATATGCTCTCATAGGAGCCTTTGCCACATCATCCGAGAAGGTGAAAGTCTGTCACTGTGCATCAGCTATGAAATTAAACCCAAAATCTAAAGTAGACAGTTTTGAGTTTTGAAAAGTAAATCCTGTAATTCATTCACCAAATAAAAATTTGATAATTCATTTTGCATTTTAAAAGTATCTGTGACTACATCAGTCTTCATTTAATTTCACTCAAAACTACTGATAGGCTTAGAATCTACCTTATAATGAAGAAAATGTAGCTGTGAAGCTTATTTACAGGTTTCTGTGTGTAGTTGTCCCCTACTAAGGTGGTTGTGACTTTGGTAACATCTTAAGTTATGTTTTGTAAGTAGGATTTGCTTCCTTTCTTTTTTATCTATGTTTTTAACACCACAATACGGCTTACATGCGCACATATACATGACAAAAGTAATAGATTACTAGTGCTGCACAGTTGGTTGATCTGCATTTCCAGTGTCACTCTGTGCAATTTATTAATACCAAAGGCTTTATTTTAAAGTCTGTTGTGTTTGGTGATATTTTTGACTCTGTGACAGTAAGCAGAGAGAGGGACTATATTAAACATTCATTTCTATGTCCTCCATTTCATTTGTCTCTATTTACTTAGTTTTATAAAATTACTGCTATAGAAAACTCAATAGACATTTGATTTACCAGTTACTATTCAGTGTTAATTCAGCAAATAAAACCAGAAAACCTTTTGTACTTTTCTAGCAGATGGATGCTCAACAATGTGCTGTGTTACCTTAGAAGAACAGTAAAGTAACTCCATGCTGCAAACCTACACAGCATGTTAAATAAAAAACTGTCTACCACAGCATCATCGTTTACAGGTAAATCCATCTGGGTCACTGAAGAGCCCAGGGTCTCATCCATTATGAAAATTTACTAAATTTTTCGAGACCTGCTGTGGAGATGGAGGATATGGAACTAGTTAACATTAGATGACACAGTCTGTTTTGCCATTGTAGAAACCGATTCAGCTTCAAAGACACTCGAATATTTGTACTTAATTCTACACTAAAACATAGTAGGAACTGTATTCCAGTGTGGGTACTGATTTATTTTTTTTTTTTTTCTTTTACATGCACTTTCTGCTTTTAGTGTGTGCGTAGAACATTTTCTGTGCCTTTGTGTAACTATTCAAACTCTTTATAAACAGAAATGTGTTCTGCATCAAAGCAAATCTGAATTTATTTATTTTACAGTTCAAAACAGGTTGATTTTCAACAGCAAACTTTGGAATAATTTGTGAGCATTACTTTTTAAAGTGTGCATCTTATTGACCTATAATTGGAGCCACAACAATTTCCAAACTGTTTACGTATGCGCATGTTCACCCATCTACCCCTTTGTCCACTGATGCATCCATCAGTCCAGTGAAAGAGAGGCATCATGGGACTGAAAACAGGAAAAAAATACTATACAATCATTATTTAGTCTTACATTTTATTTTTGCGTGTAGCCAAATGTTATAATATTTCTTTGAACTTCAGTAAAACCTTGTTTTTTTTTTTTTTCTCCCAGAACACCAGTTGAATGTTATCATCCATCCCTGGATATAAACCCACTGCTCAGCACAAATACTGAGGAACAGACAGCAAACACATTGACAGGTAACGCAGACGTATGCGTACATACATGTCTCTATGATCATACAAGCATGCTTATGACGTTGACACACAGCCTGGGCGGTTATGTGTTCTTGTTCTACACTTTTAACCTTTTATAGTACACACACCCAAACAGGTTTCAGTCCAAACAAAAAGCAGGTAAGGACAGAGTAGTTTGACGGATGACCTGCACATGCACCTGCACATACACATAAGTACACACACAAAAACTCTCCCTCTCAACGGGTCAGACGTATCAGTGCCTGCCTATCCATCCGTGGCGGTGTGACGGGTAATCACTGGCTGTGATTGTGTGGGCAGAGGGCCGTTAGAGGCAGCTCATGCTTGACAGGTTGCACTCTGCCTGCGTAAGGAATGGGGCTGGGAGAGAAGGGTGGGGGGTCGGGCCTGCAGTCTGCAGCTCATGGCCTGGAGCTCATCAGTCAGGGGAGTGTCCTGGCTGTCTGGCCCCCAGCCGAGGCTGTCAGGAGACGGGTAGACCAGGGTTATCTCTCCCCATCCAAACCTCTGGACCCCGGGGCTGTCAACTGCCTCTCATCACATCAATCAAGACTCACACCAGTCCTGACCTCGTTAGGATCTGCAAGTCCTTGCCTGCCCCCTTCGCCCTAGCTGTCCATCTCAAATAGGCATTTCTTTCAAAATCTTTGCTCCCAGAAGTCATATTTAATTTGTGGCAAGGTAACTGTGTTAAATTTTGTCTAATACTTCTCAGTATCCTTGTGACTGCAACAAAAAAAAAAAGTACGTACAATAAATTAACAATGTCCTCGGAGTTCTCTACTGTCTGATCTAATAAGGCAGAAACCCCTTAAAAACAGTCAAAAAACACTTAATACCACTCCTGTAGCCATCTTACTTTATGGATAGGCAACTTTGCAGTTTTTGACTCCATGCACTCTCCATACTAGTACTTTTAATAATTCTTGCCATTCAGTCATGCCTTTGCACTTATCTGTCAGTCCAATTCCAAACACACAGATCATTTTTTTCCTATCCTCTCAACATTCACAGTTTTACTTGACGAAAGTTTTTTTTTTTGCCTACAGAATGACCTAGAATAAGAAGAAATATATTTTGTGACCTATTTAAGAAAATATACCTTTGATAACTCTTTGTTTACAGCTTTTATGAGCATCATCAGGGAATCAGGGTTCATTCTGTCCAACTGAAGCAGGACAGAGTAATATTTGATAGTTTTGACCATGCAGTTTCAGAGTTAAAGTGTTTTACTCCAGTTATTTACATATTTCATTTCTGTGGTCAAAACATAAAAAAAAACCTGTATTCTTTTGTCTGAGTGATGGATGGCTGTGTTCTTTGGGAAGTGTCGAACTGATAAACTATTCTTTCCACCTGCTTCAAACTTTTCAAGGCATTGCCATTTACAACAGGTTGCAAAGTTGCTCCTCCTCTCCTCTCTTTGAATATGAAAGGGTTGGCTATGTGTGTCCATGAATAATAAAAGCTGTTTTCCGGCATCATGTGGGGAACGCTCCATTGTTTTAAATTCTCGTTTTCCTCAGCTGTCAGACCCATGTGGTGATGTGATAGAAGAGTTGTTAGTATGGGAGTGAGAGAATGGGATGGTGACATGTACCGGTAACTTGAGGTGGCAGATCAAAGTCAAAAAGACAGACTGGAAAAATGAATTATCAAATGAATAGGCAGACAATGTAAACATACAAGTATTTTCTGTGACGCCTTGAATAGTTTTGTATTCATATGATTATGAATATGGTAGACGTCATTGCAGATACTGAGTAATACATGCCTTATACATGTCATTATTATATTAGATCAACTTTTTCCTCACAATTCCATAAAAAGATTGTAATAAAAAAAAAAAAAACATGAAACATGGGAAGCAAAACAATATAACACTTCCCTTTTGCTTTGCATCTCCCCGTCATGATTTTGGTTATATGTGTACCGTGTGTGTTTGCAGCTGAAGAACAGGATTTTCATCAGTACTGTGTATCACTGTTTGCTGTTCCTGTCAGCAGTGGAAGGACTGAGCCGCAGATTACTAGACCTGAATCGTACCTCACCGTAGACGACCTGGACGAGGTAAGAATCACTGACACACGTTCTCTTAACTGAAATGTTTTACCTTTTACGCGAAGACACAGGGACTCCAGACAGATTATGAAGGCACAGACACACACCTACACATGAGCCTTTTCAGAAACCAATACATATTTTTTTTTTCTCTCTTTGTCTCATTCTCATGTATGAATGCATTGTTCTCTATATTTCCTGACAGGACACAGATATGAAGGGAGTTTTTGTTGCTGAAAAGAAGGCAGAATTCAACAGCAAGTGTGTATTTTTCTTTTTCAAGTTTTCATTGATGCAGATTCGCAGTATTTCTGCCCACAAACAAGTAAAAATCAGATTCTGAAAAACTGTTGGTTTGATGAGTAAGAATCACTCGAACTCCATTTTATATTGATCTGACCTGGTTCATCGATCTTTCAAGACGCGTACACAATATGCCAAGGTAACATTCAATACCTCGGAGAGAAAATGTCCATGAATTGATATGATGCTGCTGCATAAATGAAGCCAAGGTCCGTTGTGGTCTGCCATGATCCTCTATAGTTGAAGGAGGAGGACAAGGAGACTCTTTTATGAAGTGTTTACATAGTTTGTCCATGTAAGTTTATTTTTTTTAACTTAGTAGGGTTAACATTTTCAATACAGGGGATGGTTTAATTTGTCAACCGTCTGGCAATTCTTTTACTTAATCATAGTGTTTATTTTAATCTGTTAAACACAAGTGTGGTCTGATTGCTGTAGATATGTGGTTTAGCGATGAAAACAATATTTAGTGCCAGTTTCCTATCGCCTGATTTTTCACGTTGAAATGTTTGCAATTTAGAAAAATGTGGCATTGCCAAAGTGGGTGGTAAAAAGATACTGTAAGGAATTTTCTGTAATGAGCATTGTACACATATACAGTCATAAAGTCCTGTTTTCCATACTCAGGGTCCCATCTGTTCACCAAGTCTCAAGCAAACAGCCAACAACCCTAATCAATACTGAGCGCTCCTCACTGGGTCTCTCTTCCCCCAGTCCAACACAACCAAAAACCAAACCATCTCTGAAATCCCATCCATCTAAGTCTCAGGTTTCACCACGAGGAGCCTCAGGAAAAGGTAAGATCTGTCTAACACTGGTTGTACTGGTTTATACATAGTAACTGCAGACATGGATTGGTCCACTCAGGAGCACCTTTGAAACATAGACTATGAAGGAAAAAGTTCAGTTTTTCAGTAATTGTATGCAAACAGTGAATCTTTCATATATTCTACATAAAGTGAAACATTTCAGGCCTTTTTTGTTTTAATTTTGGTGATTACGGCTTACAGTTCAAGAAAATAAAAAATTCAGTCTCTCAAAATACTAGAATATTCCATAAGATAAGTTAAAAACGTGGATTTGTAACACAGAAATATGGCGTGGTGTTGACACTATCGGCCTGTGGCAGTACTGAGGTGTTATGGAAGCCCATGTAGCTTTGGTATCGGCCTTCAGCTCATATGTATTGTTCAGTCTGATGTCTCCTGTCTTCCTCTTGACAAACCAAGTACAGTGAACCCTCACACTTCGCGGTTAATGGGGGCTGTGACCCCCCCGCGAATGGTGAAAACCGCGATGTGGA
>JAPQRQ010000006.1:14085986-14100194 GCA_037367365.1 Apogon talboti
AGACCACCGACGCCTCCGCGATGTACTGAGACCGCGATTGCTGAGACCGCGAAGTGTGAGGGTTCACTGTAGTTCCTCTATGGGGCTCCAGCCAGGTCAGTTGGCCAATCAAGCACAGTTATACCAGGGTCAGCAAAACCAGTTTTGGCATTGTGGATAGGTGTCAGGGCCTGCTAGAAAAGGAGAACAGCATGTCCATAAAGCCTGTCGGGAGATAGAAGCATACACATTTCTAAAATCTCCTAGTAGACAGTTCTGTTGACTTTGAACTTTAGAAAACACAGTGGACCAACACCAGTGACATGGCATCACAAATCATCACTTAGTATGGAAACTTCACACTGGAGTCAAAACAATTTGGATCCTGTGGCTCTTTACTCCTCAAGACTCTGGGACCTTGATTTCCAAAAGAAATGCAGTTGGATATCTGACTTTTTCAGTTAATTAACCTCCTAGGACCCACTGTCCATGTATGAGGACAAGAAATTCACAGCTTTATACAAAAAAACCAAAAAAGAAACAACTGTCCACCGTAAATGACATTCCATAAAAATTTTTAAGAATGCATCTGAAAAAACTGTTGCATCATGATGTTTCCAATATAAGCAATTATTTAATTAAAAAAAGCCAAAACTCAAAAACCTGTGGGGCTCCTGGGTCTTAGGAGCTTAAGCAACAAAAAAATGAGTTTTTTTTCCATTATGTATTAGGACAATATTGTCTTCTACACATATGCATTTGGCTTAAAAACATAACTAGAGTAAATGTGTCCACAATGACGATATACTGATAGTATGACACGTATCGAATAAGGATGAAACATATTCATCTCTGAATACTTAAGTCCTGCTTGTGTTTTTGCCATGTTTTCCTTCCACAAGCAACTAATGCCCTTATCTGTGTTATTTTTCACAGCACTCTCTGAACAAAATCCATTTGCACACCCGTCTACTGAGACAGCACCAGATACTTACAGAACTTCACTTAAGCCAGAAACCTCCAAGCACAAAGGGCCCAATTGCTCTCCTGCCGTCCACAAAACAAAATCTGGTTGTGAATCACCCCAATCACCATCACTTTTGTTGTGTCCCCCTCGACCACTTTCCCAAATTGAGATCCCTACCTCATATTCCCTTCCCTCATTTCATCCTAATGCTTCTCTTTTGGGTAGTAGTCCATCAGTAATGCCAGAAGACCATCTTTCCTCTCCAGGCATTTCCTGTACCCTGAGATCTACTTTCACAGTCTCGCCATCAAGCTCTGTTGAGTCAGCGCTATTGCCCGAAATATATCAATCAACCCCATTACAAAACAGCTCTGACTCTACCCCATTGCCAGAACAACTGCAATCACCCCAGTTATACCCAGAACCAATCTCATCACCAAAGAATTCTCAATCACCAGCCAGCAAACTGGACTCCCAAAAGCAATCCCAGTATTCTTTATCAGACCCAGAGGGCCTCCTATCAGATAATCAAGTCCAGATACCTCCATTACCTGCGTCATCCAGTCCAAATGCTCCGGCAAAATCCCCGGAACCTGTTTCAAGTCCATTGGGAACAAACCCAGTGTCTTACCGAGCACCTGTAAGGACACCTCCCAATGTATCCAGTTTATATCCGTTAGAGTCCCTGACAGGTGCCTATTCCACATCGAGGTCAGCTCATGACTATACGTATGGGGATGCGCCAGTTTTTCTGTCCTCCACCCCCGTGTCTATTGACCATGAATCATGCCTGTCATATCAAGATACACAACATATCCTGTCTGTTCCTCCACATCTCCTAAATGTCATCCAGAGTCCTCTATCACCTGGCGAAATAGAAGAGGACGAGAAGCTGCCACTGGGTCAGTAAAGTGTTTTATGCCACTGTTATGCATTAATAGTGATCCCTTTTCGAGTGTCAAATATATTGTTTTCTCAAGTTATTTATCTTTTAATATTACAGGTTCTGCTATGATTTCATGATTGTGGGATGTTTGAAGGTTACCCCCTACTGTGCCTATACCTAATTACATTAAACACACTTTCACACCATGATATTTATCATCATCACACATTTATAGTTTTATATTTTTTTCATTCCTGCTACATACTGTATGTTTTTATTTTCATTGCCAGGGTAATCTTTAAAGAGGCATTCTTCCAAGGAAGGCAGTCTAATTTCTAAAACGGCCAGGTTAAATAATAGCTATGATACATTTCAAGACAGTAATCATAGTTAGGGATGGATGGAGTAAATAGCAAAATTTTAGGTAAAAGGCCGATACTGTGAGTAAAGTGCTTGTGGTTATCAGTAGTAATGGCTTCCTCTTGTCCCACTGGGCTGTCAAAGCTAATTTAGATCCAACAATAAAAAGTGTTCTCTATTTCTTTTTAATATCGATTAGGGTTTTAAGTAAATACCTGACATAATGCTACAACAGGCAGGGAGGTAATTACAGGGTGAAGAATGGCCCTGAATTCCCTTAGTGTTCTACAGAGAGAGACACACACACACACACACACACACACACCTACCTACACACACAAAGCTCCCCTATGATTTACTGAATCAAACACATACATCTTCCATACATGCAGGTGCACACATTGAGTATTCAGAGCACAGGAGAGCCGTTTGTTTGATGTATTTTTGCTGACCATATACTCTAGATCCATGTGTTCGCTCTCAGAAAGCTAAAAAAAAAGTATGCGTGTGAAGTTACACTTTGCCACAGGTAATATTTGTCAAACACAGCTGAAAATTAAACAAAAATTGAGCACAGCTTAGAATTTACATCCATATAGATAAAAACTTTCCTTCAAAACAAGGATCTAATTTTATGTCAACTGTGCTGGTCGTTGCAATCCTGTCTCATCTTTTACTTTCTGGCTTTAGACCTCTTCTTTTTCAGTCTTTTCATCCATCATCCTTGTTTCCTCCTACATACTTTGCATCAGCCTCCGCTTCCTACAGCTCTTTGACAATTATACAGAACGCCTGCTTTATCATCTTATTAGATCTTGAAGTTAGTGGCAATGTGAAGGACATACACATGTTTTCAATGTTTTCTTTAATACTTAAGATGGAAATGTTGCATCAGTTTATAACAGCATTGTTAGCCATTCACCTTGAAAATCATAATTCATGTAAATAAATGTTTCACTGCCTCTATGCCTTATTGTATGAGTCATCATAAGATCATTAATGCCCTGAAGGTGTAAAAGGAAGAAATTTTGTTTAATTTTTTGTCTCATTTTTGAACATTCAACTGGCAGGCTCACATGGTCCAACAATAAGTGTGGGCCAACTGTGACTTTGTTGTACAAGTCTGCCAGTTGGTCAGAAATGGTTCTATGCATCATTTTCTTCACTGCTGTAATACCCTAAGAAATCATGAAAGCTGCTTAAAGGGGCTCTCTGTGTAATGTTGATATTAAATTGTCTCAACAGTAGGGGGATGTTGCACACCAGAACACACCACTAAAAAAGCAATGCTATGTCTCCAGAGACTGTATCACCATTTACACACATCTGTATGTAGTATCATCTGGTTTTCATCTTTGAAGAAAAACTACATAGCTTATTTTTGACAGCTGGTCAGAGAAACACTAAACTCATGTGCTATGTCAGCTGATAGTATACATTATAGCTCTGTTAGCTTAGCTCTGGTTGTTGACAGGAAACATCCACAGTAAAACCCACACATCACCTCCATTTGTCATTACAGTTTGTGTTGAAAATAGCTGCATTAAAGATCTGATTAGAATCACACAAACAAGATCAGAACTGTCACAGTTTAGTCTGAGCTGTGGATGAACAAATGGTGAAATGACATCACATTATAACTTCAAAACCTCATAAGCCTCACAATCAAACTCACCCTTGTAGAAGAAATGCTCTCATTTCAGCTTCAACTCCATTCGTTTAATTTAGAGTCCAGTGGTGAAAATGACAACAGTACTTCTAGCGATTATCACTTTGTCACTTTCTTTGACTCTCAAAGTTGTTTCTTAGTGGTTCTCATCCCATCTGGGCTGTTTCTGGTGATTTAGTCAAAGGCCCAGTGGTGTTAGTTTTCCTCACCATGGAAGACCAGCAGAGTGACTCATTACTCCCTCTAGTGGTCACATAAATCTGCTGGGCTGTCAGTGTAAAAAAATTCAATCCATGTCTACTATCTAATTATACATTTGCATCTTTTGCAGAACTTCATAGCTCTATATTCTAAACACTGTGGTGATAATATTGGATGATATGTTTAAAATAATATACAAAGTAGAAATAGTAGATAGAGCCCCTTTAAAAAAAACACCCAGCTAACATTGTAAACATGCTGCTTTACATCTTTTATGAGTTGCAGATCTGATATTTTCACATATGACAAATCATTTCATTTTTCACACAGAGAGTGAAGATGAAATATCCAGTGACAGCCTGGGTCTGGTACCACATGAGGAAGCCTATCTGGAAGAAGATGCAAAAATACACCAGTTTTTAGAGAGAGGAACATCCAAAGAAGGCGGCAGAGGGAATACTGCCACCCCTCATTTAGAAGAATTCTTTGTTCCTGCAGGTGAAGAAAGAGAAAACGATTTGCCCACTGATGAGCCAGAACAGCTGTCAGAAGCATCCATGGTAACATGCTTACACACTTCCACATGCTTTTCAGTACCTGCAGGGACAGTATTGGTCTAGAAAATGTCACTGATAAAACTATTTCCTGGGAAGCAGGTGCCACCTGTTAGTCAAAAAATACTGTCCATACATTTTATAGACTGCACCCCTACATGGATGCCAGTAATCTTTGCTCACCACTTTTAAAGAAAATGAAATATTAATAGGACAAAAAAGCATGCATGAAATTACAATTATACATTTGTATAGTATATGATTTGTACTTTATTTTGTGGATGTATAACTTTTTTTTTTACGTTTTAAAATAACTAAACGCCATACTATCATTAGAGGGTGATGAGTACATTTTCATATACTTCAGAAAAAGCGTTTCTCTCTGAGCCTCATAATAGTTTAGAGGAAGTACTACTGACAGTTTAACCCTTAAACACCACATCTACCTGCTCTTTTACTTTGGTTTTGAACACCCCATATAAAAAAAAAATATTTGAGCAGTATGAAAAATTACATTTAAAAAAGAAAGCAGTGACATAAAATTGACTTGATTTGATAAGGCTAATACTGAGTTGAAATAATTAAAAAACAGTTAATTTTATTGAACGTTATGATGAACAGATGATGTGAACAGTTGACTATTCATGATTTAGTTCAAAAGATGTACCTAGGAGAGGCAAGAACTAGTACTTTAGGAGCAGATGTGGCCTGAGGGTCACCAGTTTGTTAACAGAAAAGATAAGAAGGGATTTGGATATTTCATTATTGCATATTTCATATTTATTTAGATAGCTCTGTGCCTATGGTGCAAAGCAGAATTGAAAGACTAAAAAAAAACATCTAAAAAAAACCAAAAACAAAACATCTCAAATGATACCACATCTAGAACAATCTTTCATCTATCGCAGATAGAACTACACGGGGTCAGGATTACTGTGGTAAACCTCTGTCAGGTTCTATCATATGTACTGTACTTTACAGAGCCACTGGATACATGATTTGTGGTCAAACCAGTCAATATTCCAAGTTTTTTATTCATTTTTTTTTTTTTGTCTAGAAGATGACAGCTTTATCAGGGATGACTGCATATTTTCAACAAGACCGTGCACCATCTTCACACATTACATAGACATGGCAAAGGAGGAAGAGGGAGCAGGCGCTGACGCATCACAAAATGTGTTCTGTATCTAAATGTATGAGTTTTTTGGGCGAAAAAGATGGTAAAGTGGCAAGAATGAATGCATATCTACAAATAAAAGTTGAAGAGTCAAAGTAAATTTTAATATCACCGCTTTTTTTTGTTTTATTTATTTATTTTTTTTATATTTCATTTTGGATTTTTCACAAAACAACAACGCAGTTACATACATACAAGACAAAGCGACCTCACCAGCCCACCGCAAGTGGGCCAGAGTTAACAGAGCCTAACCAGAGCCAGAGCCTAACCTTTGTTTTAAATTGCATTATCGTACAGTTTCACCTTTTTCTTATCTGGGGCTGTACACAGGATGGGAATCCCGCAGGCATCCATCAGCCGTGGTCCTTGTTCTTTATATAGCATCTCCATTAAATGTTACCTTACTAACATCAATTCTTCAATGGCTTCTGGACACACACACATATACCCCCCTCATCATCCAGAACACCACTGACATTTTAAAAGAACACTGGATCTTTTGGACACAGCAGGTGTCAAAAGAGTCAAAGCAGGTGGAAAACTGCTTCGGAGAAGGTGTGTTTAAAGACAACAGCTGAGGAATTATGTTTTTTTTTTTTAACTTTCTAGCTACTACTGGAACTATTAGATATGACAAGCAGTCCCTGCGCTTCAGAATTATTGAAGTTCAGAATCAGAGGCTTTATTATACTTTACAAGAGCGGTAGAAATCCATCTTTGATGTGGCTCTCAAATGCACAAGGAATAGATACACGTTTAAAAAAAGAAAACAAAGTTAAAAGCATAGAGCATATAGATGGATTAATGGTATTACTGGGTGAATTAAAACATGTGACATTAAAGGGACTCATGAAGACGTGTTAATGATGGTAATGGCAGTTGACATGAGTGATCCTTTCACTATGTTTGCCCTTGCTTGAGGGACTCCATAACGACGGCCCGAAGAGAGGAGTTGAAATGAGTTGTGAAGTGGGTGCGAGGGGTCATGTATGATGGTGTTGACTTTCCGTATGACTGCCTGAATGTGAAGGTCTGAGAGGGAGGACTCTGTGGGGCCCGTTATATTGCTTGCATGCTTGATGACCTGTGACACTTCAGCTTTGTCTTTAACAAAGGGAAAGGTGTACCAGACTGACTGAGGACTGACTGGACTCACAACCCTTCAGTCTTATGACCTTTTACGAGATTTGGTCTGGTGTTTACTTTTGTTAATCTGAAAAAAAAACCCAAAACTATCACTTAACTCACTCAGTTTACAGAAAAAAATGGTATTTGTTATTATGACGCGTAGAAACGATTCAATAGGTTAAGACCACATCAGGAACCAGATGTAGATTAAGAAGAATTTCAAGAGAATTTTAAGATGTTGGTGAATGAGGTGTTAAATGTGTCTACTTTAGTCATAAAACAACAGCACGTTTCCTTGACCTCAGTGCCAATTGTTTTTACTGTGTCAAAGTGATAACAATTTAGTGCAAAATTCAGACCGGTTTGGAACTTGTTAAAAAAGAAAATTACAGGCCAGTGTCTCTGAAGTATTTTAATGATGGGTAGTAAAAGGAATAAATGTACACTGTGTAAAATGGCTGAAAGAACCACATCGTTACATTGGACATAATCATTTCCAAAAATGAGAAGACTTCAAAACTGCTAGTTTCTTATTGTAGCTGACCTGATCTACTAGATAACATTTGTATCACACTAATTACTTTACATCATTCATCTATAGTGCAGAGACACCTAAGGGCAGTGTGTTATAGGTGCACAGTATTGAGGGAAGAAAAGACAGCGGATTAAAAAGACACTGCTTGAATGGTCCCAAATGACCTATCAGCCATTTAATGGTATGAATCCTTTATACTGTGACAGAAGAATGAAAAAATAAGGGAGGCCTTGTACTTTATTAAAAAGCTTTAACAAAATGAGGTTCATGATTATGTAGGCAGCAGCTGTGATTATCAAGTGATTTTTCCAAGCCTCTTCCTCGCTCCCTTTTGCTTTTTCATCCCACTTTATGCATTTCTTATACGCTTTCTTTCTCCTTCCTCTCTCTTATTTTCCCTGTCATTTTTTATTCTTTCCCTTATTTATATTTCCACTTCAGTCTGCAGTTTATGCAACCATAACAGCTACATCTTTGTGCTATAAAAGAACATCACTCTTCAAAGACAACTTCAGTTTTTCTTCCCTAGTTTGATATGCTACTCTTTTCTATGCTCTTCCTCTTCTCCATCCTTGCTCCACCCTCACTCTAACCACTACTCTTCCTACAAGCCTCCCTTTCTATTTCCCACCAGCCAGGCTGCGGTGTCTTGCAGTGCTACGGCTAGCATGTTAATACAACAGATCTAATCTTAACTAAACAGAGCTTCCTCATTTTACCCCCAACTCGCAGGAGGACACTTGCTCTGGAAGAGCAGCTAACCCACCGCGACATTGTGAGAGGCTCTCACCAGCTCCAGGGGTTAATTAAAAATCAATTCATCAAGTGGAAACAAAGGAAACAGGCAGACAGGGGAATAATCTCCAGTTAAAGTTGTATGCTTATTAATATGCACTTACACAGTTGGAAATGGGAAAATACCATTGTAACACCCTTACCTTTATTATTACAAGTTAAATTGATGTTGAATTCCAGATTGTCCTTTGAGCTGATTCTGTTTGGATAGAAATGAAACTCAAACTCTACACCTGATAGTTAATTCATTTTTCTCCTGTATTCTATAATTCTTCTATCACCCTGCCTTTGTATTTTTCTTTCCATCTTCCTTTCTTTGCACATCATCTTTATCTCAAATGAAGTGTCTTTCTCCTGCACTTTTTCCAATCTCCTGCCCCTTTTGTAATACTTTCATTGCCCTTAATGACACTTACCCCCTTATTTGTCCCATATCTCCTTCTCCTACCTGTCCTCTGTTTCACTGCCCTCCAGGTGATACCGGGACTGTTCCAGCATCGAGACCACAATTTGGACTATACACATGCTGAGGCAATGCAGCAGTGCCAACCTTTGCCGCATGGCTCAAACCCAACAGGTATGCTAAAGCAGAGAACTCCTCTGTCTATGTGTATTTGTGTGTACGGGCCTGAATTTCTATGCTTTTTTTTCTTTTTTTTTTTTTTTATTTTACTTAAACTGGCTCATGTTTTCCTATAAACTACATCAGAAAGTCCCACTGCTGTTTTTGTACTTCGAGATTAGATTGTGAAGATTACCTCTGTGTCCAACTTTTGCCTGGAGATACTTTCCAATTTGCAAGCGTTATTCATATCACAAAGGCCTCATAATAGGATTTAGAACAAATATGTAAAAACATAGAGCTTACAAGAGAGATGAAAATGAGTTTTAAACCCAGAGGAGCGCTGGCTGCTTGGTGGAAAACGAGAGATGGGGGACAACACTGATAATTTATTACTGGTGGGTCCAAGGGGAGCACTCCTGAGATGCCTTTTTTATTTGGTGTGTATATATCTTTGCCTTCACACATATCTAGACCGCAGTGATTCTTCATCCAAATATTTGAACTCATGGCGCATTAGTGCCTCCTTTTTCTCAAACTGAAGGTGAACACGGGAACACACGCACACATAGCCCTCCAAAGCCCCACCCCCTCGTGCATGTCCACATTTTATCACAAAAGACACCCACACACCGCACAACACATCCTTTTCTTGTTTCTTTCCCAGCTGAACAGAGTAGATAATAGTGTCTGTGTCCTTCATGTAAGTTTTCTTCGACTTCTCTTATAAAATGTTGAAAGGCGTAGCATGTCCTCAGCGCTGTGCCATCTTTCCTTTCCAGCACCTTTGGAAACCTGTCAGGACAAGTCGCAGTTAAAAACCTAAACTTATTATTATATGATTATGGATGTAAAGTAGCTATTACACCAAACACTCACAGAAAATTTGCATTAATTTGTGTATTATCAGAGGCACTCAAGGTTCTCGTGTTGATGAATGAATATTGCATTTTGGATGTTTAAACACTAATGGTTTTACTAACTATGTCTGTAAGTTGTTCAGACCGTCTAACAAGGTTGGTGGAAGTCTAGCCACCACCTTGAAATTGGCTCCGAGTTACAGTAATATCATTTGGACTGAATCAGATACTGCAATTTATCGAGCCACATGTTGCTCATTATACCTTCTACTTCTAGGAGGAATTACCTCGCATTTCAAACCACGGTTGGCGCTTTGATTCAATAAGATTGATTAATTCATATTTTGGTCGCTTAACTAAATTGCTTCAGCCCAAAATGATCCCTCCAACCTTTCCTTTCATCAAGACTTAAAAATCATCTTTTTACTGTTTCATTGTCATGCCTGTGTTAAACGAACGAGGCTGACAGCGAGAATCTCCCACAAGGGCACCACGGCCTTCCTCGCACCGTGCAGCCAGCCGCTCGTCAAACCCCGCACTGTCTCTGCCACCATCGTTAAAGCTCCAAAGTTAATGAGAGAGAAAGGTTAGAGAGGAGGCATATCACCTTGACAACACTCCACACTCATTTATGTTCCTCCATCCCTCCATCTGTCTCCCCTGTTTTTCTCTCTTTTTTTTTTTTTTTGTCAGGCAGGGCTGAGATCCAACAGGTTTTATATGTCTCCTGCTCTACCTTTCCACCCCTCTCTCCTTTTTGCTTTTACTTCCATGTCACCCGGTCAGTCAGAAAATGAGGTTGTTAGTGTGCAGTTTCTGTCTTGCGTGCATCCAGTCAAACAGGCCGACAGACGGACACGTTGACTGACTTACATGCAGTAAATCCAACGTAGAGGCAGAGGATACAGGTAGCTGCGCTCGCAGTTAGATGTCATGATAACCAGAAAAATAGGTAGACAAGGGAAAAGACCAGCAAGGAAATGGATTAAGAAATGGAGTTATAAACAAAAACAGACAGTGACAGGGTTTCAGTAGTATGTTTTATTTAATGCATGATCTGTGATTTTCTTTTGTTTTTGCGAGTGTAGACACTTGCTGTCAGAGTCCTCTCCTCCTTCCTCTTTTCATTTGCTGCTGATTTAGACTAGTTAGTAGAGTTTCCTTCCAGTCAATAACATTAATTGATTGGCTAACCACTGGAGAGAAAGACGAAAACAGCAGTAATTGTATTGCAGCTGTCAGCAGTGGCTGAACAGGGTTGTTAGGCAATATTAGTTTGGTACAAATACTGCTGCTGGATGGACAAATGGATTAGTGTATCAAATGTAATAAAGGTATTTATATTTTGCATGTGGCAGATGCTATTGTTTGTTACTGTCAGATATCGCAACCCAGTTTTACTTTTTCTTAACCATTTATTATAATTCACTCCTCGTATCCTGGGTAGCACCAGCCAAGTTATTCCATGCATTGAATCTATACAAAATTTACACACTGCTGGAGTCAGATAGCAAAGCAAATGCATTACTATTTCTATTTGATAGCTAGAAGTCAACTCTGATATCAGTGTGATATTGCACGATCTGTATGTCTGGATTTCATTCAATGCGTCCTGTTTCCAGACTTTCAAAATGAGTTTTAGACCATGTAAAGCAAATATGAAAGGTGATTGGTGGCGGCGTACTTTCAAAATAGGAACAGAAAAACTTAATACACAATATAATACAAATATAATACACTAATGTAAACGCACTGTCTATATTTTCTTTAAGAGTCTGCAGAGTACAGATCACGCAGCAGCCTTAGTACTTACTTTAAGAAGGAGGAGAACAACAACACACAGCCACCTGGAAAGTCAGACATTTCAGCAAATGAAGCAGCAACATCTGGCAAGTATATGTACACACATAAAACACACAATCAATACTCATCATCTCTTAACACTTGATTAGCACTGACAATGCAGTTCTTTAATGGAGTGTATTCATTCATTCTTAAACAGTCAGGCACACACATCTGTGTTCATTCACTCACATCCGCTCTCTCAGATTCCAAAAACAGAAAGGTAATGTGTTTATGCTGATACACACATACTGTTGTGTTTACTGAAGAGACACAACACCAGCACAACAAGAACATAATCTGTTTTACTCATCTAATACTTCCTGATAACACAATAAGATCTTCTTCTACTATCTTTCTCCTAACTTGTGAAAATATTTAATTCCTTTACTCTGTTCTTGTCACAGTGTCTAGCCATTTAGCTCCACCTTTTTAAGTTTTTGTCATCATTTCATCCTAATTTTCTGCAACGCCCTCTTTCCACCGTTTCCATTGATGATATTTTGACTCCATACTTGTAAAATGGCTTGATAGTTGAAATGTTTTTCAAACAAACTTAATAGTGTCACCATTGGGACTGTTACAAGCTCACCATGTTTTCAGTATTTTTTAATTTGGTGGCATAAGTGCAGACGTTTCGGAGACTCGGCTTACTCATTGTGCTGTCTTCGCAGTGTGCTGCTCCAATGTGCTGTCTGACAGCACCCTGAAGAAGGCCTGTTGTCGAAACATCTGTGCTTTGGCTCCCATGTGCCATCCATAAATGTCTTGAAATAGCTCTCTGCTCCGGAGCATCTTTGTAAACAGGGAACTCCATTTCAAGTTCACAATTTATATTATAAGTGCACATAGAGTCATTTGTGCCCGTTGAAATCTCACTTGACTCAGGAACTCTTCATCAGATTCTAATCTTTCTCTCATTTCTCACCGACTCACAGATACAGTTATTTACATTTTCTTTATCAGTAACCAGAAACTAGATGTACAGTGCAGTAAAGTATAGTGTGTCGTATTATATTTCAAGAAGATTGAGTCTACAGAGATACAGATACATGTCGTATGTGTGAGTGCACATGTGTTAGCGGGATTTTATTGAAACCATCTTTCCTTCGCTGTTGTGCTGCTGGTTTGACAGTGCAGCTGGAGCACTAAGTGGAGGTTGTGTGTCAGTTTAAAGACAGAGCTAGGTACTGAAAGGGGGAAGGTGGGGTGGAGGGAGAGTAAGAAGACAATGGAAGATTGAAAGAATGAAAGACTTAACACTGTAGCTGAAACTGGTTAGACAGCACGCAGCATGAGGAATCAGTGTGCTGCACACATACACACCCACACCATCATAGCTTCTCAATGGGGGCCTCGATGTAATTTACAGTGAGCAGGTGGGGATGGATGTTCAATCTGATTCAATTTGATGTGGCTCGCAGTGGAGAGGGATGAGACACCACTCATTCCACTGACTGTTGTGATCATTTCTCTGTCTCTCACCTTCTTCATTGAGTCCCGAGATGTGTAACCCCCTCCTTGTCTTTACTTTCTCTTGTCTTCTTCAGCACTTCCTCAGATCCCTTTCTTGCCCTAAAATTTTTCTTTAGCTGTTTTTGTACGATGCTATTTATGTATGCGATCATAGTTGTCACTCAATACCTACTTATGTGCATCAGAACATTTACCTGTTGCTGTCTTTTCCCGTTGTGTTCAGAGCTGGGCCCGGGGTTTCGTCCACTGTCACGTGCAGCGCAGGAAATCATGGAGATCTGTAATGTGGACCAGACAGGCTGTGAAGACCCTGACCTGGATGCCGACACAACCTCACATGCACTCTCCAGTCTACAACGTGAACTGAGACTTCTGGCTAAGGGTAGAGGCACATGTGCACACAAATAAGCAGTCAAACACAACTTTGTTTATGGCCATGGACAGTTCACACATAATTTTGCATTCATTTTCTCATAATGAAGTGATAAGAGCCAAACAATAATGTAATGGTATTAATCATAATGATGTTTGGTCATTCATTATATTTAAATGAATCATTATGTCTAGAGCTCTGAAAAGAGTCATGTCATCTTTACAAAAAATATCTTGTATAAATGTATAACTTGTACTTATCCTGTTTATGTCTGTGCTAGAGACTGGAACACAGGTCTTAGTAGTTGCAACAGGAAACAGAGGAACTCAAGATCAGAAAGGGAATCATTGCATCACACGGTGAGTAGCACTTAAACTAAACTGGAGGTTGCTTAAGGCACATACAGAAAGATGACAAATTAAAGGAAAACCAACATAAAGCCTCTCAGTACAGAGCGGTTCACCATGTGCCTCCAGAACAGCTTCAGTGCACCTTGGTATTGATTCTACACGTCTGTGAACTCTACTGGAAGAATGAATCCCTCCGCTCCTCTGTTTCCTTCCAAAAGACATTTGGAGGAATGGTGTTTCCATATTTAGTTTTTGTACTGTAAAGCACTGTTAATGTAAAAACACTTGTTCAATTGGGTTGTGATCTGGTGACTGTGAAGGCTGTAGTTTGTGGTTGTTTTCATACACATTTGACCACTCATTGGAAGAGGGCATCAGTCTAGTCCACAGGTGTCAAACTCCGGTCCTCGAGGGGCTGGTGTCCCTGCATGTTTTCTATATTTCCCTCTTCCAGCACACCTGGACGTCATTACATCACTATCAGGCTTCTGCAG
>JAPQRQ010000006.1:14119920-14133997 GCA_037367365.1 Apogon talboti
CAATAGTATGTCATAGTTACTTACAATACAATACACAATATTTGCCCTGTTTTGGCGATCCCCTAACCCTAACCCTAACTCTAAACCTAACCTAAGCCTAAACCTTACTAGAACCTGCACCCTAACCCTAATCCTCGGGCGTGTCACATGACGCGGTGTTCACATACACATGGAAAGCTTAAAATTGGCATGTATATTAATGCTAATTCATGAGATCACATTGACTTTTTGCCATTACCTGTTTTCAGTGTTGTTTTTTTATAGTCATTTGTATTACTTACTTTCTTTTCCTTTTTGTCTTGTAATTCTTCTTATATGTGTACATATATGTGTATGTGTTGTGCTGCTTTAACTTTATCTGGCATTTTGAAAAACCTCACCATGTTTCCACTAAAATTACCCGGCTCAAAAAATTTTCCGTCAATCTCCAAACTGTCCCTGAAAAAAAGTACCCAGTAGTGGGAGCACTTTTAGATTCCATGGAATTGAGGTGATCGGTTGAACACACTTACATTCACTCACAACATTTAAGCCGGTCGACAAACTTGTTTATTCCATTTCTACAAGCTTCACTTTGTGTATAATAGAGCCAAAGAAGAGAAGGTATTAAAAGTGGATGGATGATGAGGTCCTTTTGCTGAATATGCTCTTTTTAGCTTTTGAGTGTATTCATCTCACTCCTAAAAGTGCATTGCAGTATTCTGCGTGTCCTTCCAAACACACTCTGTAATAAGCCTGGACCTTGTTGAATGTATTTGCTGTAATACACTCAAAAGATACATTTCCAGGAACTTTGAGGCGCAGTGGAAACACAAACCACACAGATTAACAGGAATTATTTGGCCCAGGTAAACACATTTCTAGTAATAAAAGTTCCTAAGGCTAATGTCTTTGTGATGTGAGAACACTTACGGAACAATGAAAAACATTTGTGAGAACATGTTATAATCTCCTCACAGAAGAACCCGGAACATTCATGTGCTTCGTGGCAGAAACGTGGCTCCATGTTAAACACAACACAGTCTAAGTCGCTGAGTTCTAGTTAAACATAAAAAGACTTTTTGTGTTTCGGCATGAAAGCGTTTATGCGAGCTGCTATGTGCCTCTGTGGGACGACTGTGTGGAATACAGTATGTGTGTCTGCAAGAGCGTGTATACAACTGTGTTTGGTGCAGCGCTGTGTTAAGGCTAAACACACTTAAGGCTAAGCAATCAGCGAGTAAAGTTTCCTCGCCGCTGTCATTAAAGCTCCACATAAAAGCTTAAGCTGCTTTTATCCTTCTAAGGAAGAAAGGGAGAATGTCAGCACATAATTAAATTAGATGAAAGGAGGGGAATTAGAGGCTTCCTCCTCTTTAAACACAAACGACTTAATCAGAACCTTGGGCTAAATGAGAGACAGACGGCTACATGATCATGGGGAGGATAAACATCCCTCTCCTCGCCTCCATCCTTTTTGCTGCCTCACTTTTCCTCACGTCTTTATTATCTCCCTAACCTGATGTATATCTCTGGCTGTGTGTCTGTCCGTCTCCATGGATCTCCCGTTCCCTTTTACGCTTTCATAAACCTCCCTCCGTCCATATGTTTCTTCAACCTGTGAGTGTTATGTGTTGTTCTTGGTAAATCACTCCTCACCTACTTTTTCCTGTCACCCGTCTCTAAAATAACCATGTTAAATTCCACCTCTTACTGCCCTTTTCTCTCTTCTGAACATCTAAAAAACAGGACTTTGAACGCCTCACCTGCAGCGAACACAGCTCCGCATCTTTCGAAGCTGATGTATCAAACCCCTATTGATTTGGAATATGAATTCCATCATACCTGACATTGATCGGTTTCATCATGTACACCCTTAGAGCATGGCAGTTTATTTCATATAATCCCTATAAACACTGGTTTGAAGGAGGGCATGATGCAACGGAGTGCATCAGAGGAATAGCTTCTTGGATGTTGTTTGTAAGACTGAGCTCAGCCTTTAAAGTCTCAGAAGGATTTCTTTCTGAAATGAGATCCACTACTGAATCAAAATGACACTAACAGATGCTAATGCACTTACCAGACAGTTATTAAAGAAAGGTCTTAGGTTTTAAAGGGTGTATTTGACCTGTTTTTTTATTAGACATTTACTCTACTAAAGCTTTTGCATAATTTTCCTAGTTTCCCCACAATTTCCAGAACCAGAGAAACTGTGTTTATTGATAATTTACTACTGACACATTCACACACATATTTCTCTGTGTAACCTACAATCAGCAGAGTTTTCTGACACCAGTGTTCTATAAATATGTCTCTGGAAACATTGGCTATATTTAATTTAGCTTGCAGTATCTTTGAGACTTTCTAAAATATGTCTCAGGGTTAATGGTATTCACCTATTTTGGTTCTGAAGAGGAGGAGTGAAGGAGAGGACGGGCCGAGGATGGAAAGCAGAAGGCGAAAAGAGAATTGTACACAGAACGTATGAAGAGACAAAGAAGGGCTGATGGGAGGGGAAAAAAAGAGAATGTAGCTATTGGTGTGAAACAACAGCTGTGGGAGCAGCAGTGACTTTTATTTCCACTATTTTGTTTTTTTTGACATTTGGTTTTCTTTCATTTGCAACGGATGATGACTGTCTTCTTGTTTTTTTTTTTCCCCCTTTTCCCTGATTACATCCCTAGGTGGGGGGAAGTGGGGGGTGGAAGTGATGACACACACACACAGGGATGGAAACACACAAACTGCACAGACCAAGAGGGAGACGGCTGCGTTCTTGCTGAACTCACATGATAAAAGCACAGAAGTGCAGCCGTCCCGCTGACTAAACCACACACCAGCGCCACACTGGAGAGGAGGTGTGTGTTTTTTGTGTGCATGCCTCGTGTGTGTGTGTGTTTCTGTATGAAATCCTGTTGTCCCACCAACTCCACCGCAGACCTGAGGGAAGCCATGAAACTGCTAATTAGCAGCACAGAGGGAAGCAGCCCCAGCGGCCAATCAAATCTGCTTTTGAAACCAGTTCCCCTGAGACTCCATGGAAACGGGGCAGCTAAGTAACCAAGGCGATGAGATGTGATGTCATCTATTTGGGGGTTCAGTATTGTTGTAATTTCTATCTTTTTTATCTAACATGAGATGAAAAAGAGTTGTGTGTGTGTGTGTGTGTTCAAATGTGAACATATTTTGTCACTTTCTTTTTTTTTCTGACATTTTTCTCTGTTCTCGGCCCTACAGTTGTTTCATTTGCCAGCTTGGTGTTTTCAAAGGGGAAATGTTGAGAAAGAAGTTCAGAAACAGAGGTTCATTCAGAGTGCATGGTGCCTTCTTTTTTCTGTACGATCACGTTTTGACTCACCCTGACTAGATAGCAGATGAATTCAGTACGGTGTCTATACCTGATGCACACACACTTTTAACTGTAGGCTACGTTTCCCACCTGCTTTCTAGAGTCAAAGAAAATAAAATGTAATGTTAAAATATTGTCTGAAATTTGCAGAAAACAGACAAGAATAGAAGAATAAGTAGATGGATTATGCAATCCAATTAACAGGGATTAGAGTGGGAGCAGACATGGTGATACATTTCCCTCACAGGGATGCAATACAGTAATGCTAAAAATGCTGTTAAAATGCAGAGACTGTTGTGTCTGAGTGATGAGAAGAGTATGACATGTTCTATCACTCTGTAGACAACACATTCACTGTCCTTTGTATGTGTGTGTTGGTAGCATCATACCCATCTGGTTCCTGTTGTGCGTTTCTTTGTGGGTCAGTAGGTGGGTGCATTTGCATTTACGTCTGCGGTGTCATGCAGAGAACAGATCATTTCAGAACACAGGACCTCTTCGATCTGCTCTCTATCTATTATTCATCAGCCGTCTATTTCCCTCACCACAATTACTAAGGTCAAACTGTCCACCGATGTACTGTGCACATGTACACGATGTATGTATGTACACAATAAGACACTCATCGATAAACACAAAGGCGCTGTTAAAGCTGCAGCGCTTGATAGTTTGTTAGTGTCCCTGTGGAAATATTCCATAGTTTCTGTACCTTTCAGCGAATTGAAACTGGACTGAGGAGACATTTGGATGTGACTCTGGTGTTTGTCTAATCACAAGTGTTGTCAACCTGGTTGGGAGGTGAATATACAGTACTGTCCAAAAGCACAACATCAGGTTTGTTGGTTTGGTAAAGTTATAAAGACTACACATGTGCATGTCTCAGTCTCTATGTTAAGATGCAACCTGGATATATGAGAAGTATGTACAGGATTAAAAACAAAGGTTTCAGTGAAAAAACCACAGTGGTGTTTAGTGTGACCTCCCTTTGCACCTAACATGTCTTTAACGCTTTTGTTCAGACAGTATGAGATTTATTTAGTTAATTTTCTGACGTCAGATGTTTCTAACTGTTTGTGTTGCTTCTTGTCATGGGGTCAGAGGTCACACCAACTAGTCACTTTAACCCTATACAGGGCACTCATTGAAATACTCTGAAATTCAAAATTTCAACTTTAGTGTGTTATTGGACATCGTCATCTACCTCCTCGTCGGTTGGCGTGGAAACGGTCTCCCTCCTCTTGCCATGAAACATCTGGGCAGCACTTACTAAAAAGTAAAAACATTCAATTAAACAACTGTTTAAAGGTCATAAACTGACAACAATCACTCATTTTCACGATTAACAGCTTCAAAATGTTGATAAAATCTCTTTGAATACTGTATAGTGTTAAAAAATAAAAACCAACATGCTTCTTAACGTCTTTGAGGCACAGGATTGGCCCCCTTATTTAATGTTTGTGGAGTGTGTGTCTTTTAAGGCTGTGCGTATGTTTTATGCATTTTCTTGTTAAATTGGAAGAAATGAGAGTGAGAAATACATATGTATGTATGCTCAATTCAACAACAAAGCCAGAGGTGGCCTAAGACTTTTGCACAGTACTGGATATGATTGACAGCTGTAATTACCAATCACTGATCAGATTCTGTCAGATGTGCTCTACTTCATGTGTCGACACACAGGCTTGGTAGAATGTTTTCACTTTTCTATGGCAGCATGAAACAAAGTCAGTCCACATTTAATACCCATTGTGATGAAAAGGCGGAACAGGAAATATGCTTCAGGAGCTTGTCAGTAAAGCATTAATCATACTGAGAATTAAAAGCACGTCACCTAATATTTTATTGTAATTACCCTCAGTATCCTTTCATCCACTCCCAGCTATGCAGTAACTCTCTATACAAAGCTTATATTACTTGAAATTGCAGCTATAAACCCTTTTTTAATGACAAGTAAGTTTTTTTTTTTTTAGCTCTTTATGGTCCCCAAAGAGAAATGTGAGCTCTGTATTTGACCAGTCCTAGTGCACTATGAACAGTGGGTTCCCGCTGAAGGCGCTCGGGGACCGACTCCAGATCTAAACCACTGTCATGTCTGGGAGAATTAAATTAGCATACATGTTTTTTAATGCTGAGGGAAACCGTAGGGATCCCATACCACACAGGGTGAACATCCGAAATGCACACAATTCTGACTCAGGATCAAACCCTGGACCTTCCGGCCGTGAGACCACCGCCGAGCTGCTACGCCGCCCATTGTACCCACTGTTCAAATTAACGTGTTAGAGTGTATCTGCATAAACTGTTTGATTATCCTGATTATTAAGTATATCTCGGTTTTGATCATATTAAGGCTATGTTTACATGGATCATAGGGACATCTGTTCATGCACATTCCACAGTACATGATAAATGCTACATCCCAGTTACTGTATATGTTTGATATCTGGGACTATTTACACACAAACTGGTAACTTTAATTAGACCTTGGCTGTTGACAATGAAGATGCTTTGTCTGATAATATAACATTTCCACTGTGACCTGACTATCTCCACTCCATGCTGAAATTGGCGTCTTGTAATTGTACCACATGATACAACGGTCCAGAAATGTATCATTCTGTGCTTAAAAAGTACAAATCTTTTGCTGCTAACACGTGTTTAAGTAAATGTAAAGTGGCTGTGGCTTCATTTGCACATACATGTGTGATAGGACCATTCAGAAACACAGAGTAGATTTCATATGGATGAATGGATGGATGGGTGGAACATCATAAAGGAAATACAAATACATACGAAATAAAAGCAGGGTGCTGTATGTTAGATGTAATTTTAAAAAAAATCTATATTCCCACATAAATTGCCAAACAAACAAAACACATTATATAGAATTTAAAAAAAAAATGACTTGGACAAGTGATACAAATCTACTAAGTTGGTCCTGTTCAGATAATGTAATAACAGCATGTATTAGGAGGATTGTACAGAAACTACTGCACCGATTCACATGAAACTTAGAGAAAGACCCTTCTTTCATTCAGAGAAGAATGACTCCATTACAATTTGGAGCAGATCCATTAAAATGAGCTACGTATGTTATCTACAAAAAACATAGCTATCAAAAAGAACAGTAATAAAAAACAGTAGAGGGCAGCAATACACTAGTGTAATGTTTTTAGCTTAACCCCAGACAAATAAAGAAAAACAAGCAGATCTTGTTTTTTTTTTTTCTCTTTTTCTAACATTACAAGATCGTGCTTTGATTAAGTTACAGGACAGTACACACAATATAATAATAACAAATGTGGAAAACAAAAATATTAAATGCTTTCCTACCTCATTCATTTGGAATCATGTATTGATAATTGACAGTGATTTTTTAAAATTTTATTTTAATATCTCTTCTATGTTTTTCCTGTTTCATTTGCATTGCAAATTTTGGTGGGCACAGCAAAAATAATTCAAGCTCGGATAAAATATTAAAAAGAAATTCACAAGGCTAATCCACCTACTCAGCAAGTGGACCCACTTGGAGGGAGAGCTAAAAATGGAAAATGTGAATGTTATTGAGATGAATGACATGCATGGCAGCATGTGATAAGGGACATTTATTCAGTGACTGTCCAGATGTCGATAATAATGAATAATACAGTGTATTACGCTGTATGGGAAAAAAAAAAAACCCAACAGAATTATAAGTCCGCTGCTTAAGTTACAGATATGAACAGAACATATAATCATTAAATGAGGTCAATGGCTGTGTGTGAACTGAAGTTTTGGTTTGTAAATTATTGTGCATCTATTTCCAGTCAAGTTCACATTTGTGTAACCATGCAACATACAAGATAGCCATCAGCAGGTCAGCTTTACAAGCAAAGAAAACAGAATAACCTAAAGACTTAGCATATGTGGGGCAACTAAACTTGTCTGCAAGTAACATGCCTCCAGAATTAAAGTAGTGAAACTTTACCAAAGAAAAATTGGCTTATAAGTCCTCGTTGGCTGCAGTTTTCAATATACAGCAAAATGTAAAATTCTAAGAATGGAATGGGTTTAACTCAAAAGGAATGTATGTGTCTGAGTTGTACTACAAACAAAACATTGTCTGTAAACTAGAGATTCTAGTATAAGGTTTGTATATTGTGTACAGTTATATTGTATCTGCAATATCACTGCAGTATAGATCCTTTTACTTGAACCATAGTTTTTATTACAGATCATGGCTTTAACTACTGACAACAGTTGTTTTTTTTATCATTGAACCATAGTTTTTATACTTGACACAGTTCTTATATGCATATTTATATTATTTATTATAAATTTTATTTTAGATATACATCTGGAATGACAAATAAAATCTATCTATGTCTATGTCCATCTATAAATAGACATTATTATCTGTTTTGTTTTTTTTTTTAATTAGCTGGCAAATACTGACAAATTAAGTATCTACAAAGTCATCATAATTCTCTATAAACTATAGAACAGAGCCATCATACGAAGATTCAGGTAATTTTCTTACAATAAAACAAGCTCGGCCTATTTTACTGTCAGTATCAAACAATCATGTTCCTTCACAGAAGAAGCCAAATTCCTTGTGTATCATTGTCTGGTGTGGTCGTGGTTATATTGATGGTGATGGTGAGTGTTAGGACACATATGTGTGCTTCTGTTGAATGTACAAGGCCTATCCTGCTCATTAAGTGAATGTTAAAGTTAAAAGTGGATAACAAACAGTAGGACTCACTTTAATCGATGTTTTTTGTGCATGTTTCATGAACATTATGGAATGACATCATGGTTTTGGAGGCAAAAAAGGGTCACTATTTTCAGATCTGTCAGGTGTTCTAATAATGTACATAAACCTGTGTACATATTTAATAACATTTGAACATTAACCAACTGGTACTTTTGTCATTTATTTTCCAGTTCATATTAACATTAAAGTGTGTATGTTCTGGCACATTGTTCATCTGAAGCCGATCATTTCCAGAGTACTGTTAAACCAGTGTTATCAAATAAACACAGTTATTGTCACTATCCCACTTTCAGAGGTTCAGCTTCCATTCAGGTCTGAGCAGAGTAGAGGCAGCTGCAGCTGTAACGTTGGCCAAATGCCCAGACTTTATCTTGATGTGCAAAATTTTTGGGAGCCCTCATTGAAAACACTGACTCGTGCACAATCCACGTCTTTGTTGCTTTAATTCTCATTTATCCTGTCGTCTCCTCTTTACTTGCATCTTCTCTTCATTATCAAAGTGGGATTAAGGTGGAAGTGAAAAGGGCTCCAGCTCAATTCACCTGGTCAGTCGGTTGTACACGGGTAATGTTGGCGGTATCAGCACATAAAGCGATGATCAAACAGCTACTGAACAAACTACATTAACCCATAAAGACCCAAACATCCACCGTCGACCAATACCATCTACTGATCTAAACTGTTTAATACCTGTTGATTCACTAATCCTATCAATACATGTAAATAATTGGTGTAAAATACAGAATGTCATCTTTTCATGGCCATCAGATATGACCCATTTGGACGTTCAGAGGCTCCATAGTTACCGTGGAAACACTGTTATCTTCTACAGCAGTCTTTCTCAAATGGGGGTACTTGAATTGTTTTTGGAAAAATACATTAAATAAGTCATCATGTACTGAACACCAAATAAATAATGAGAATTAATGCTGAAATATCAAACACAATAAATACATTCATATAATAAAATTAACACTCCTAGTTTTATCGTCAATCATCTTGTTTAAGCTTTGGTAACATTTTAAGAACATTTCTATTTTATAGTATTCAGGATAAGTTTATTTGAGTAAGGCAGTAATTATTTTTTGTTGATGAAAGGTTCATTTATTCATTAATGACCAATTAATTTATTTTTCTTATCAATGAAAAAGGGTACTTTTCAGTTTATATTTTGCACACAAAATGTACTTATAAAGATTTGTTATTTTTAATATATAAAGTTAAATATATGTTATTTGTTTACAAAGTTTTGAAAATAAAAGCAGACACATTTGGCACGAGAACAAATTTGCCAAATTTTTTCAAATCAAAAATGCTGAAGTGAGAATTGGGGGTACTGGGCTGAAAAAAGTATATTTCAGGGGGTATTCCACTGTAAAAAGTTTGAAAGCCACTGTTCTACAACATTGATTCACCAGTAAAACCCATGGACTTTGATAGATAGAAGTGGATTGAGACACTTGTTTTTATGTTCAGTTATTGATATCTTTGCAAAAAAAGTCACTTTTTGTTCAATTTTCTCAGTATCTGATATAATAACCCTCAACTTTAATGTGAGTTTTAATGAACAGTGAATTAAATCTAGGAAAATACCTGATTTTCACTGAAAAAATGGAAAATAAAGAGGATAACATCATAATAAATGGTGATAAATCTCTTAAGAAAGGTTAGATATAGAGAAAAAATAATTTTGGAAGTGCAACAAAAGTAGCACTAGGTCTTTATGGGTTTAAATGGATAAACTCTTAGATACTGGTTATAGAAAAGTTTGCTTTCTAGTTAAATTTACAAGTTGTAGAGGGAATGAGTCACTTCATTGCTCACATTAAAGCGTTGCGTGTGTGTTGTGTGAACCAGACTTTTGTTTGTAGTTTCAAGTTCAAGCCTTTTTGTTCAAGGCTTGATTACTTTTTCATAACTTCCAAGGTTTTCCTGCAGTGCCTGTGGTAGAGGTGGGCCAGTGTATTCATAGTGTGTTTTTGTTTGTGCTGATGCTGATGTTGATGACGCTGATGTGTCCTGACGATCGTCTCTATAGCAATTGTACAATAATATACAGGTGTGTTCTCCAAATGTGACCAAGGCCTATGTGAGACAGATGAATTAAATATGAAAAATACTGAAGTTAAAAAATAACCTCAGTCTTAAACGCTACCACAATCCTGCCTGATTTACCTGGTTATTTATTTATTTTTTTAGATTTCTTACTTCTTCTCATTAATTATTAAACCCAGTAAACACATTTTTACCGAGTGGAATTCATCAAATCACCCGTTTAATCATTTTTAATAGAAGAGGAGCCTGAAGCAGCAAGTAATACAGATTCATACATTTTAATGCTAATATTTAATGTTTTCATTTTATTACATTGGTTTTTTTTTCCACATTTTTCACAATATCCCAACTTCTGGAGCTGAAATTGTACTTTGAACCCATGCTCTTTTTTTGCTTACTTCCATTCCTGCACTTTATAGTATTTTAGTTGATGTACATTTTCTATATCTATTTATCTATATTTTATAATACATATTTTTAATTCTGTACAAAGCCAGTGCAATGAAATTTGACAATAAATTTTACATCCTAGTCTTTTTTTGCTAAGACATACAACTCAGAGCTAAATAATACCTACTTGTTAGTCTAGTACTAATGGTCAGTGATGGACAGCTAATCAAACAACACTGTCATTAAACCCAGTTGTGCCGCTTATTAATGTAGCTCTGTCTACCTTTTCTTGGGGAGATCAGGGTTTAAAGGCAGCTTAAAGGTGTCTTTGGTCAGGGCCAGAGAACGCTATCGCCTGTCAAAGGTATTGTTCCTCCAGCCAATGATAATTCAATGCTCGTGCGATTTTCTCACAGTAATCACATCAGTTCACATCAGTGCATTAACCTGAAAGCATATCTTGACACACATGGGCTTAGGAGAGCATAAACACATTGTAGGTGTCTGTATAATAGCATTACCATCATTATATGCATCTGTCATATTTAAGGTAATATGATCATCATCCACATCAATAATACACGCTGCTCCGGGGTGGCTCATGCTGTAACATCTGCTGCTGCAACAATCCACTTCTTGTTTAACAGCCATGATTCAAGGCTCCTGAACACAACTCCCCCCTTGTGTATTGTAAATAAAGGTCTCTTGGACAGGTTTCTATTTTCATAATTTCGTTTTAAAACATTACTTTCCTGCCTAAATACACTGAACAACTTTTGATCATCGTATAATTATTCCTTCAGTCTGCCGGTCATTCACAGGTTCTTCACTACTGTCACTCCAGTGTGCATTTATAAAGTATATGCTGAAAATGCTTTTTTTGCACACGATGCTTCTCATTGTGCTGTGTTACAGGGAAAAGCACAGGTGTTTTGGATAACATTTTGCAATTTCTCTAAGTGTCAGGGAGGCTGTTCAGTCTGCTGGTGTGCACAATGCAGTCTGAATCTGACATTAAAATGTAATGCAGCTATTTTTTTATTACATAAGGACACCCAGTCAAGCTAAATAGGTTATTTTAAGTAAAATTTGCAGAGAAAGAAGACCATTACTTTGACTGATTAACTTTTCCCATTTTGCTGAACTTATGGACAGAAGTATTCTAAGTTTTGTGCAACTTTAACACTATGATAATATATAGGACTTTAACTCTACTAACTGTGGTGTTATCAGTGGGTACAACTGGGTATGAGTTGGATTCATTCATAGGAGACACGTTTCTATGTCCAGCATTCACTGATCAGCCATAACATTATGACCATTGACAGGCAAAGTGGTATTCATTTTGATTATCTCATTACAGTGGGACCTGTCAGTGTGTGGATATATTAGGCAGCAAGTGAACATTTAATCCTCAAAGTTGATATGTTAGAAACAACAGAATGGGCAAGAGTATGGATCTGATCAACTTTGACAAGGGTGAAATTGTAATGGTCAAATCACTGGGTCAGATCATCTCCAGATCTTGTTGTTCATTCCCAGTGTAAAGCAGTTAGTGCTGAAAGAACAACTGAATTTCAACCAATCCAGCATCTATGGGAGTATGTCTAATGTTGGGTACATCCCCTTTTTCCACATAAACAGCTCTGACCTGAGGCCTACACTCCACCAGACCTCTGCAGGTGTATGTGGTATCTGGACCAAAACGTTAACATCAGATCTCTGAAGTCCTGGAAGTAGAGGTGGACCTCCATGGATCAGATTTATTTATTAGACTAGCAGGTTGACCCATGAGGATCCACGGGTTCTAGATATGGTCATTTTTATACTGTTGTGGATTCATTCATGCTGTACCACATTTGTCCAGCAGTCACCGCCAAAGTGTTCTGGCCATAGCCACGTGATTGTAAGGCTATTGTATTCCAAAATTACTAATATCTCCCAAAATGTTCTTCCTATCAACTTGCCATTTTCGCTAGTCTCTTTCTTGACCAAAAGTACATAAATATACCAAACTGCAGCAGTCAGCTCTTTCGAGATTTTGTGTGAATCCCTGGACACACACACACACACACAGAGGCTATTTGGCTTTTATAATATACTATAGATGCTCAATTATCCTGAGATTGGAATGTCCTTCTTTAGTCCATTTTTGGTCTGTACTAACCACTGTAGACCAGGAACACCCAACAAGACCTGCAGTTGTGGAGATGCTCTGACCCAGTCATCACCACTACAGTATGGACCTGGTCAAAGCCACTCAGTTCCTTATGTTGATCATTTTGCTGCTTCCAACACAAATTCGAGGACTGAATATTCACTTGCTGCCTAATATATCCAACCCAATGAAAGGTACTGTTGTACTGAAATAATCAATATGATTACCACTTCTCCTGTCAGTGCTAAATGTTATGGCTGATCAGTGTATGATGCAATAATGTCTGTCATCAGCCACAAATTCTATTTCGGTTCAGGGAGAGTGTGAAAATTACTCAGCCAACATTGAGTTTTATAAACATTTCTTACTTGTGTTGGTAATAAAATGTAATTCTGATTGTTATGTTCTAAATGTTCTAAATCACAAATAAACCCACCTGGGACTTTGTGAAACTATATTCCTGCACTTTGAGTGAATGCAGCTGAAGCGCACACTCCCTCCTGTCTGCTTAGGTGAGTAGACTTGTAGCTCTGTATGTGTTTCTGTGTTAAATCAACCCTGAAGACAGACAGAACTACCTGTGCACTTCAGGACTAGAGCAAAAGCAGGGAACAGTGATGTAACCGCAGTTGCTATGTTTTTTTATAGTTTTGCCCACAACCCTGTTATTCACTGAAGCCACACACTCACAGCCAAAAGGTCCATACTTAAACACCCCAAAAATAAGAAGTCACTTAGATTACACAGGCAGAAGATGGGGTGTCTGCAAATAAACAAACTCCCATTGAATTATAAATGAAGACTGACGCGGCTCATCTATATATTAAAAGCCAAGTGGCCTCTGTGTGGCTGCGTGTGTGTGTCCGGGGATTCACACACAATCCGGAAAGAGCTGACTGCTGCAGTTTGGCATACTTATGTATTATTGGTCAAGGAACACAGTAATGAAAATGACAAGTTGATAGGACCGATATTTTGGGAGATATTAGTAATTTCGGAATACAATAGCCTTACAATTACGTTTCTATGGCCTGAACCCTTTGGCGGTGACTGCTGGTCAAATGCGGTACAGCAAGCATGAATACACAGCAGCATAAAAATGACCACATCTAAAACCCGTGGATCCTCACGGGTCAACGCGATAGTTATTTGATAAGTCTATACATAATTATACATAATTATAATCACACACAACAATATTTTGCACACTTCTATATGTATATATGTTTATATATTTAGAGCTTTATATATGTATATATTTATATATTTTTCCTTATCTTTTTCTTTTGTATTGATAATTTCTTTCCTGCTACTTTATTATACTTGAATGGAGGGACAGTAGCACCCAATAATTTACCCCTGACATTAATAAAGTATTCTGATTCTGATA
>JAPQRQ010000006.1:14134518-14149850 GCA_037367365.1 Apogon talboti
TATGACACTGTCACTGCCATCCATAATGATCCTTACTTTCTGAAATGATGCTGAACATGATGTAAAACAATAACAAAACATGCATGGAAAAAATCAGAGCCACTTACCGTCATCGTGGAAAGAGATAATGGTCCTTTTATATGGTATAAAAGTCTGGACACATGCTTACATTTTGGTGACAGCTTGAATAAAATGTGACATTCATTATCACAGGAACAGACTCTAATAGTTTATTTTTAAGCTGTTGGTCTTTTTCTAACACTAACGTTGGCTCTTATATGAGGAGTATTTCTTTTAAATTGTTCTTTTTTTTTGTGGTGAAGGTGCAGTGGAGACTAATCTAAATATATGTCTGCATGTACAAAACAGTGCATGTTTTAGTGATGACTGATGATCACTTTTCTAAATCTCAGAGCAGAAGCCCAGATAACCACTCCTTGACATAGATGACTACTTACCATTACATTATGTCCAAGCCACTGAACATAATTTCTGTCATTATTCGTCCGTCCTGTTGTAAAATTTCTAGCCTGGAAAATGCCCGGGCTCTCTGCCTGAATTCATTTTCGATCCTGTTTGTCCCTGACCGAAGCTGATTGTCTCTTGCTAACACTCTGTTCTCGAATGCTCTTTAATGTTCCGCTTGCATTCTTCCATCCCGTTCCTCTGAATCTCTCCCAATCTGTTTTTATTTTCTACAGCCAGCCACAGTCATGAATGCTTCACTGAGTTTCCAAGTGCCGGGGAATGGCACCCCTCCTGCTAATGAATACGCCTTCATGGGTGCGTGTTGTGCTGGAAACTGGTTGAATGGTTAGATGCATATGTCTCCGACAACAACATTCTGATACGCACATGCACACACACACAAATATGCACAGTTGGTATCCTTTTAGGAGGGACATCCTAACTAATGAAGGCTCTTTCTTTTAATGGCAAGTCAATGAGCCATCCAAGCCTAAGTCTGTGAGAGATTCATGAGGATGGGTTTGTGTGTGTGTGTGTGTGTATATGTGTTTGCTGTCGATGAAAGTTATGGTTACAGACAGCTGCCTGGTGTTGAGTGTAAGTACTATGAATGTTTAAAGTGATTAATACACACAGTATTATAAGGTCACAGTCCATCTATTACATCAACCAAGCTTAGAGAGCCCAACGCAAATGCACACAGAAATAAAATAAATAAAATAAAATAATTGGATAAATTGATACATTTATTAATACAATAATTAATGTGTAGTTACCAGCCACTTTATGTGGGATATCTGAATCTCAAGAAGATGCAAACATCATTAACAGCATAAAAAAACCAAAAAAATTGAATAAAAAAACAAAAACGTAAATGTACAACAAGTTAAGTGTTGTTGTTGATTTTTCAGAAATATAACCAAAATATAACCACAGCAGAACCAGCAGCAGGTTAGCCTGAAAAAGAACAGGTACGAGTTAAAAAAGCTCACCTTAAAAAAATGTGGTTTTCATGACACCAAACTTACCACCCTTAACGGTCAAAGCCTCCCAACGAGGGGGTGGGCCAAAGAGGCGGAGCCAACAGGAGCACCTCAGAGGCAGCGGGAAAACTGACCACCCCACTACAGTTACATATTGTTTATTGTTGGACAGGGTCTTGTGGGTCAAGGGGGGGATGAGGGGGTACAGGCCCTGGGGTAACTGGTTTGCAAATGCCCTCTAAAGAGTGGGTGGGGAGAGGAGTGGAGTGGCAGACCATGCTGTTGGTGCAGGGTGGTAGGGGCAACATTGGTGGTGCGTAATGGGGGAGTGGGCAGGTCACATGTAGTGGTGGAGGGTCCAGGGTGTGGGTGAGAAACACAGGGTTGTGGGGGAACAGGACCTGGGTGGTCCTGGGAGGAGGTCTGGTGATGATACTGGATCGTAGGCCACGGTCTGAAACAGTTTACAGACGAGTCCCACTGCAGCGTCAGTTATAGGCCAAACAACCTCCTCTGGTTTAAGGAGCCTTGACCTGAGATCCTCCTGGTGCATCTCATGATCTTAGGGTGAATCATTGAAAATATGTTTTAAATCAGTTAAAAACCACAGACACATATCAACTATGAAACTTAAACTCTTAAAATACATGTAACATATGATGTATTAATATGTAACATGTGACTAACTGAGAACCAGGAGGGATGTCCTCTGGACCGTGAAGAGACACTGTCCTTCAAATGTTGTTCATCTCCCACACCTGAAACAAGGAATGAGATCACATGAGGACCGTGGACATCTTTACAGATTAATCAGAGTCTGATATAACTGTTTACTATGGTCAGATCTTGACCAGTTTAAGCAGAGGGTTAGCAACAGTGACATTAAAGTCCTCCAGGTCCAACTCCCAGAGTCCTTACCTTACTGGTCCCATCATTGTCATTAGAAACAGATCAGTGTTAGTACAAATAGAGTCAGTTAACTCTGTGAGAATTAACTCTGAAAACTCTGAGACATGTCTTGCTTTCCTCCACCAGAAGGTCTGTCATATCTTCAGCTGTCTCCACAGACGGAGCTGGTTATTCTGCTGGAGCTTTAGGAGTTCTGCTACTATTGCAGACTAAGGAACACAGTACAGATCACAAATATTTACACATGATTATCTTGTGGAATATAATCTCTAAAAGTCAACTTTTCATGAGCTCAGAAAACCAATTTCCAGCTTTGTGACGCTACATTTTCCACAAAATCCAAAACTGTTTATTTATGTTCCAAGGGAAGGTTACTACTCTTCAGTTGTAAACAGTGACTGATTATTAGTTACCCTGTTAAAAAATCTTAAATTATGCAACTACTTTGACTATTTTATTACACTAATGCAGGCTTTTACATGATTTTTATGACAGATGTTTAAATTTGGGCAATAAAACTGAAAAACATCCATTTAATCTAGGTATTGAAAGTTGAACAACTGTACTTTACAATGATTCAGCACTGATACAAACATACTACAGCTTAAACTGAATTACTGTTGGTGGCTGTGATCAGTTTGAATGATAAACTCTACCTGCATAAAAGTAAAATCATATTTTATTTTTTCCATTCTTACTAACAAAGATAATTTATTGGCTGTAACCTCTTTGTATTCATCAATATTTCTGATTAAAATACATTTTTTCTCATTATTTTTATCTTTCTTTATATTATTTATATACTTCAATCACTTATTGCTGTTACATGTAAAATGGACAGACAGGGAATGAAAAACTGATGTTAAGAGGTATAATATTTGTCTTTGAGATGAAGAGGACTGGAAGTATAAACCTTCATTAAATGGATTTATTCAGATGAAGTACATGTACTGTACCTTCAATTTGTATGGTAAAATGTATGAATGATGATGATTTTAACTACTGTAATGCTTCTGTGATGACCATGGGGATATACTCTCTGACTCATCAGTGTCTTATCCAGGTGTGAAATGTGCTTATAGTGTAAGAACAAAAATAATAATATTAAAAAATAAATAAATGAAAATAACATAGAAAAAAACCTCTAAAATACTCTGATAGGTCTGTAGATACCATTTCTTCCCTCAATAAACTCCATGGTTATTTGTTTTGGGAGGTCTTTGGAAATATTAAGCAGGTTCTAATCTCAGAAATATGATTTTGCATCATAATCTAGTGGGCGCCTAGTAACGTTGGCATTTTCACATCATTTGAATGGACGTCAAAGAACATACACACTAATAAACCGCATCTGCAGTGACTTGCATAAGCTAAACTATATGGGTTTAGATTTAATATCTGTTTTCAACCCACAATGTCTGTCAGAGGAGAAGAAATGGATTTGGTTGCAGATATACTAAAAAATAAGCAGTAATTTTGGTGGGTATAGCATATTTTGTAAACAGTTTTATATTTTTTTTAAGTATATATTGATTATGCTTGAGATGTGCGGCCATGGCTGTAGTGAAAGGAGACCTGCTGAGTTGTGTTCAATGGGCTTCTTGGATTCATTCATTGGCATTCATTCTTGATGGGAGTACTGGTCCGTGATGCAATGCTGTTATATTGCATATTTTTGTATCGTAGTTATAGTATTGATATTAAAAGGTGGATTAAGTCAGGTAGAACACCACTGAAGGCCTAGGTATGATACACACTGCCTGCCATTGAAATGAATACATTAATGAAATACATCTTAACTTAATGTTTAACTTACCAGTCACTTTATTTAGGATACACTGGTCTACAATTAGTTTTAGAAATTATCTGCTTCAGAGTTTAAATGTGCTAAATGTTATGTATTCTAATAAGATTGATTGGAAAACAAATGACAAAAGTGCTGGTTTGCTGATGTTTTCAATGTATATGATAAAGTGTTATTACACATATTGGTTTATACACATTTATACAATAGATTTAGAAGGTTTCCACTAGATAGAACCTGTAAAGTGAATGTATTGTAATGTGCAGACAGTGATTTGAAGTAGATCTGGCAGCTCTGAGACAAATATTCCTTTGGAGTAAAACCCATTCTCTCATTAATTCTCGAATTTCACATTTTGAACCATTTCGTATCCTGGAAACTTCAGCCAACCAGCATTTTTGACTTGATTTTTCTTCATCAGTGACTCACACATGGTAAAATTTCACTCCTTTTATTCTGTAAGCATTTTACTTGTCGATCAGTGATATCTGCTGTTGTGACTATTGACTACAGTCACAGCAAGAATGACAGATTAAATGCGTGGTTTAACCACTTAACATCCTGGTGGTTTTGCATGTTACGGCCCTGATCCATAGCTGTTACACAGAAACTACCACACGCTCATTCATTCATGTTCAGTAACTGCTTGATCCTTTGTAGAGTCGTAGGTCTGACGTACAGGGACGAGGAAACGTTCACAGCTAGATTAACCATTAACAGCATGTTTTTTTGCATTTTTGTATCATGTAGACATGGGGAGAATATAAAAACTCCACACAGAAAGACCAGACGACCAGTGACAGTGAGACGCTAACCCTGCACCACAGTGTTTCCAGTTAATCAATAGGCCATTAACTCAATGTCAATATGACATTAGCTTAAACGTTTGGTTAAACCTCATATTACCAGGAAATTAATAGAAAATGGGAGCCGTGCATTTTGCAGCCCTGATTCATGGTTATTACACAGAAACTACCCACAATTCACAGCATTAACCCTTTTATCTCTGCAGCATTACCTTCAAACATAAGGGAAGATGGGTTTATATATTATGATGTATGACCATTTGTGTTTCCAAGGATTTCCATTGATTATTTCTGAAATAATTGTTATTATCTATGCATTACGTAATAAACACATTATCTCCCTTCAGTTTATCCCCTACTGCATCTGCTCAGTTACTTCTCTTTCTGATCATTTAAAGTGATTTAACTGTTAACAGAAAAACTACACTGAACATGTGTTTTTTTTTTTATATGGATATATGTTTTGCCACCTGCAGATTACGTGCACCACAACCTCTGGCACAACGTGTTCCTAGATTTCAGTCCACTGAGTCAAACTAAATCATTTCCTTTTAATACGAAAAAGTTAAGTGAAATGAACTGCTTTTTTGTGGAGCAGAAAATGTTAACACAGAAATATGGACTAAAACTGAGCATGCAGTTTTAAAGTATTGACCATGTTGACTGTTCAGCTCAGTATTTGCTCTGAAAATTTTTTTTAAAAAAAGATTCACACATACCTCTGTTCAGAATGAGCTCTGTCACCCATTATGTGGACTATAACCTCCAGAGCCATTTTCATTCTGGATCGCAGCTTACAACCTCATCTACTGCCATGACACACAATTACAACCCATTCAGTTTACCCTGCAACTATGGAAAAGACTGCGAGAGCACTAATGATATCCCGGGCCACTCTAATCGACACTTTCAACTTTAATACAGAAATTAAAACCACTGAATTGGCAAACTGGCTGAGAGGTATCACAGCCCTGGGTGCTTTCCTCTTTATGCAAAAAAAGACCTTTGGTGAGCTCATATCACCTATACTGTCACCTCAAAGAAACAACATTTTTACATTCACTGACGTGGCCAATAGCTTATGATCCGGGGTGACGTTAGTTGGACTGCAGAGCCATTCTGCAATTAAACTGACTGATTAAAAACCGAAGCCTGCTTCATTCATCATGTAATAACCATGTTATCCTGAAAAAAAAAGGAGCTCCTTCTGCATCGAGATGAAATTTAATCTTAACTGTCCTCTGTGTACTAATCTACAGTAAAATAAAGGGTGACGATACCTGAGCAGAGGTCATGGTAACATATTTAGAAATAAATTATTAAATTGGCCGCACCTTCAGTTCACTCTGCCGGACATTAGCTCTGCCCTCATTAGCATATGTGTTACAGATAGTGACTGGAATATGCACAGGTTGCATTATTCACCCGTACACGGAAGAAAGTGTGTTTTTTCTTGGCACTTGTTCACTTCACTCAAGACTGAAGCTTCTCTTAGCTGACAGGTACAGTATGTAACCTTTGTTGTGCTAGTTGTTTGTTGACTTTAACTGGCTTAACAGTGCATTGAGACACTCAGGAGCAAAGACAAAGGTCAGGAAACCCAACATGAGTCCTTTATATACAGTCTGGTCCATAGATGTTTTAGACAGGTGCACCTCTGCGCAGTGGAGCTGATATGAAACAGTGTTCTTTGTCATGATTTTCTTGTCATGATGCACTAAATGTTTTGATTTGGTGAAAGGTCCAGACTGCATACTGGCCAGTTCAGCACCTGGACTCTTCTATTATGAATCCATGCTGTTGTAATAGATGCAGTTTTCAGCTGATAACAAACCGGAGGGTCCTTCCCCTGTTCAGTCTGCGGACCATGGTGTTCATAGGTTCATCAGACCACAGAGCACTTTTCCACTTTGCCTCAGTCCATTTTAAATGGGCCCTGAGAAGACCTGCATCCTATTCACATTTGGCCTCTTTGTTGCGCAACAGAACTATATCCTCCTAGGACCCACTGTTCACGTATGAGGACAAGAAATTCACAGCTTTATACAAAAAAAAAAGAAACAATTGTCCAACACAAATGACATTCCATAAAAATTTTTTAAGAATGCATCTGAAAAAACTGTTGCATCATGATGTTTCCAATATAAGCAATTATTTAATTAAAAAAAGCCAAAACTCAAAAACCTGTGGGGCTCCTGGGTCTTAGGAGGTGAAACTACATTTGTGGACGGTGCAGTGAGCTTTGTTTTGTGGGAACATGTCTGAGCCCGTGCAGGGATTTTCATTATAGAATCATGCACGGTTTGTCCAGATTCGCCCAATCTTTAGATTATATCATGTTCTTTTGATGACAAGATATTCAAAGTCTTACAATTTCATTATTCTGAAATTGTTCCATAATTTTTAGATACAGTTTTTCGCAGATTGGTGAACCTCTACCCATCTTTACTTCTAATATGCTCCTTTTATAACCAATCGTGTCACTGACCTGTTGAAAAGTCATCTAGTTAACTGCAAAATGTTCCTCTAGTTGTTTCTTTTTAGTATCACTTAGTTTATCAGCCCTTGTTCCAACTTTTTGGATAATTTGCTGTCATAAAATTTAAATTATCATATTTTTGATGATGATGACGATGATGATAATGATGATGATGATGACGATGATGATGATTATTATTATTGTTATTAGTCATAGTAGTATTGATATATTTGATATATTTGATATTATACTTTCTTTGCTCCATTATAAATAATATAAGTATGTGTTTATAAGACTTCAAAGTCCTTGCTTTGGAACGCGTAAACGTTATACCACAGCACACAAAAGACAGAATATTAATAGTATAATTTTAGAGTTATTGATGTTCAGTTATTCATTGCTCAGATGTACCATCTGGACAACCGATGCTGACTGCCAAAAACATCTAAATGCCAAAATAATTTGTAGCCAAAGATTTATATGTGACAAAAATACACATGTTGACAACTTCACAGAAATCTGACTCCAGTGGCTCACAATAAACACACTGATTTTCAGTCATTTCTTAAAGTAAACTATCAAGTGTGATTAGGAACTGATATATCTGAGGTACATAATGATGAGAGATGAAAAGTACATTATTATTTGTTAGATGTCACAGTTTCAATCATCTTCAACTCCAGATTACCATCATCAAAACAGCCAATTAACATGCTCTACTGTGTCTATGATAAATATTTGATTTGACTGGAGTCTCTCTACATGCTCTTCTATCAGATCATGACATCATGTTGGGACCAGAAATCATTTTTGCATAATACATGAGGTCACTTTCTCATCAAATCAAACAACCACTGATGTGTCCTGACTTCTTTTCTTCTGCCTCCAGGATGGCCTGGTTTCTCTCTCTCCTGTATCGTATACACACGGGTCACTCTACTGTTACAATCTGGTTAAAACGAACAACTTTTTCCTCACACGATGAAGAGTTTAACTTATGTCTGTCTCTGTGTGTGACATCTATAACTCAGTACCATTGGATTCTATTCAGTCTTCATGAAACAGGCCCAAAACTGATCCTTTCACTCATATGGGACTCATATCTGTTTTTTCATGACAGTATAAACACAAATAACATAGAATCTGATCTTTTCTGCTGCGATTTGTTCCACATCTGTGACATTAACAAAGATCCTTATTCCTGTTATGGTATCTATTACCGTATTTTTCGGACTATAAGTCGGTCCGGAGTATAAGTCGCATCAGTCAAAAAATGCATCATGAAGAAGAAAAAAACATACTGTATATAAGTCACATTTTTGTGGGAAATTTATTTTACAAAATCCAAGACCAAAAACAGACTTTTCATCTGGAAAGGCAAGTTATAATAAAAACAATAGAATAAAGAACAACAGGCTGAATAGGTGTCCAGTATGTTAACGGAACACATTAACAGTTATTCAGCTACACAGCATAAAGAACAGACCAGGGAGGATGAAGAGGCAGAATTAACAGAACAAGCTCACGAGTCCAACAAGCAAGTTACCGGTAAGCGAGTTTACCAAACTCTCGATCTCATTCCACATCACTGAATCCATTGAATTCTTCATCCTCGGTGTCACTTCTGCCAACTGAGGAAGATGAAGCGACGCCTAATATATATAAGTCACACCTGAGTATAAGTTGCAGGACCAGCCAAACTATGAAAAAAAGTGTGACTTATAGTCCGGAAAATATATTTGTATATGTTGTAATTGCAATATAATGTAGTGACACTTATCAGCATTTATTCACGTTTCTATACTTATTCTTTTCATATTAGCAGAGCATTGGTGTTGACTTTTAGACAAGTAATCTACAGTTAAATGTACTCAAGTAATGAAAGCAAAAATACAAGTAAATGTTAACAACAACCAAAGGCAGTCATTTGGAATATTACACTGCTGCTGACACCAACACATCACCCATAGGTTGAGTGTGCACTTGCACATAATACAATTAGGCCCAATGACAAATCATCTTCCTGACTTTGTTGCAGTCACTACTAATCTCAGCGGTGAAAGTACCCAATTTCCTTTAATGTATTTTTTGTAATGAGTAGTGATACTGCGCATTAAAAAAGTATCACAGTAGAAGTATTCAATTTAGTTAGGAAATGTAGTGAAGTACAAGTGAAAGTAAACAGAGTAAAAAATACTCAGTAACGTCCAAAACATACTTGAGTAGAAGTAGTGAAGTATTATTACTTCGTTACTATACAACACTGCACCCACTCCACCCTGTCTGGACTCTCCTCTTCACCTCTGATCTAACCTCCCCATTTCTCTGAACATTTGACCCCAAATACTCAAAGCCTTCATCTTCTTCACCTTGACTCCTCACTTTTTCAGGTTCAGTTTATTGTCATTTTGCATGGTTACATGAAAATGAAATTTGTACCCAGGACCGGCAGTGTACAACCCCTAAATAACACTCTAACAATAAATAAACAACAATAAAAACTAATACTTAAATAAGATAAATAAAAAACAACTTCAGCGCAGGATTAAAAGCAGCATGCGTTGGATTCACACTCATCTAATGTGTTTTCTGTCAAAGAGCAAACGGAAACACCATTTTCATATATATTGTAACATAATTGGTCATCTGTTTGCTGTATCTTTGCAGATATTCTTAAGTGCATTGCAATAAAGCGGAAATTAGATGCCCCCCTTCCAATTAAGATGGGGTTATGTGAAGTTAATAGTTGTGTGCCCCTGGAGAAAATAACTTATTGGATGCAAAAAAGAGGTAGGAAACCATTTTTAAACTACACATGTGGCCAAAGGTTTTGAGAATGATGTAATTTATTTGTCACTAAATTTATCTAAAACCTATATAATGCTCCTAATTGTTCTTCAGTGTACCCCAGAAACATTGGCAGCAAATTTTGCAAAAACAAAACTTGTGTCATTCCCAAAACTTTTGGCCATGAGTGTATATGAAAAATCTACCAGCACATCAGATTGGTTAATCTTTTTGTACTTGAGTAGGCTTTGTAGGATCTAGGAGGTGTGAGGTCACCATATGGCTCTCTATGTTCCATATGTTTTTTGTTTTTTTTTGTCTGTTGTCTTTGGTTCTGTCATTGTTAGTTGATGATATTGTCTTGTTTTGTAAGCAAGTAACTGTATTTTTGTTCTTTAAAAATGAAAAATAAAACATTATAAAAAACATCATAATTCTCCTCTTCTTCTACTCTGTTTATTAGAGCCAAGTGTAGCGTAGCCTACAGCGCCACCTGTCGCTGACACAGCACAACTTTGTTCATTCACATCAAACCAGTTTATTGAAACTCACATAAGTTGTATTTTCATTTTTCTGACTTTTCAAAGGTTTGCTTCAAATTGACATTTTACTGGAACTGGAACAGGTAATTCTCACTATTTCACCAATGTCAGATCTTAACGTCGCTCCATTTAAAACTTCTGAAATGAAAGGTTGTCTCGCTGTGTTAAAAAACATGACCCTGGGAGCATAAAGCGCTCCACAGTCTCTAGACATAGCGACTGTTTGTGCTCCGTTTGCGGAGACGGAAGATGAATAACTGACAACAGTCACGTTTGTGAGTCCAAGTCGAGTTCATGACTTCTCTCCATTGTTCTGTTCTCAACTTTGAACTCCAAAAAGTGGTGCGAACCAGAGGGCAAAACTACAAATTGCACAAAGCCAAGAAACCAGAGCAAAAAAAAGAAAAAAAAAACAGGAGAAGTGGGGAATAGTAATTATGTGTTTGTCTGAGTGCGTATACGTGTGTGGGATGCAGAATGGTTGCACAGACCTCCGACGGAGAGGCAGAGAGGAGTTTGCGAAGTTGTCCTCCCTCCTTCCTCTTCACATTTCAGTCTCAACAACATGCAGGAATCAAGCTGTGCAACAGTGTGAGAGGGAGGGAGGGAAACAAGGAGTGAAGAGAGAGAGAAAATAGCAAGAGGCAGAGAGAGAAAGAGCAAGAGAGCATCAAACACTCTGCAATAACTGGCCCTAATTAAGACCAGAGGGAATAGGGGAGTTATTAGCTGTCATAAGCAAGTTTATCAGACCCAGAGAGAGCAGATACAAGCCTATGAGTCTGTCTGTGTGTGTGTGCGTGTGTGTGTGTGCGAGAGAGAACTTGTGCTTATGCATCCTCATATGCGCATATATGAGAAAGACATGGACATAGAAAACAATGCAGCACTCGTGTCTATGTTCAGCCTGGTTGTGTAGGTGTGTGTGTGCAGTTACTGTATGTATGTGTGTGTGTGTGTGTGTTTGTGCGTCCCTGTGTGAGTGCTGTAATAGTCAAGTATTCCCTCCAAACACCCCAACTGTTATTAATATGTATGCAGCTGAGAAAGAAACCCTCTCATCTCCTAGCTCATCAAAAAACACTCACAAACGCATTATTATCAATCCCCATTAAACCGTCACTCTCGACACGTACACACAGACACACACAGACACACACACGGCACGCACGCACGCAGCCATCTATCAGCAAACAAATAATAAGTGTTTAATGCAGTCGGAGACGCTTTAGTTCATCTCCATAAAGGGAAGGGGCTGGTGGGTTATAGTGGAGTCGTTATACTTCTGACTGTTTCTGCTGATTTACTGGGTTGTGTTTGGATAGAACCACACATTTCATTTCCTAAAGAGATGGGGGTCTCTGGCAAAAGTTAATTTTTTGGAACTTTCATCAGCCACGGATTAAAATATTTACAATTCTACAAAGTATTAATGACAGAAGGATTAGGCTTTTGTTATAGACACTATATTGAAACTACAGTTCATTATAGTAGAGGAACTGGCTTTTTGACAACTTTGGGATTGGTTGCCTTGAACAACAATGATGGTCTGCAGCGCAAAACAATGACGTGTCCGTTTGTTGACTTGTTTTTCATCAAACGCCACATGATGAGTTCTTTTGACATTTTCTAATTTGCTTATAAATTATCAGATCTGTTTGTATTATCGTCTCTTGAAATCTTATCGTTTCATCTGTTTTCTTTCTTATTATTTCACATTTTATTGTGTTATTATTGTCTTGCAACAGTTTATTTCTTGTCTAGTTCTGTGATGCACTTCAGACTGATTTTATATATTAGAGGCATTAATTGAGAAATGTGTCGATTGATGTATATAGTCAAGGTACAAGACTGTTTGCCATGTTTATAATAATAATAATAATAATAATAATAATAATAATAATAATAATAATACTAGTACCAGATAGAGGTTGGAGAATAATTATTTTGTGATTTGTTTTTTTAATTAGAACGGACAAATTCAGCCTGACTTTTCCAAAACATTATCAAAATGCAGAATTAACCATAAACTGTGTATTTATAAGCTCTAGAATAGAAAAATACTAATGAACAAGATAAGTTTGTATGCTTATTCAAGGTTTGTGTTATATTAACTAGAGGGACATCCTTTCATCAGCTGCTAAACACTTTTTTTGTGGTGAGTTTGAGGTCTAACCACTTTTTTAATCTTTACATACAGTGTACATTATGCCTACTATTATAATCACTTACACAGGTTACTCATGTCACATGTATAAATTAAATATGTCTGCTGGAGTTTTCTTTCCATACTATGGTTTTCTATGTTACTTTGAAGTTACTTTTTAGGTGAATTACAGTTCCTTCTACTTTCTGTGTCTAGTTGGACGAAACATGAAAGATTAACACAACCTCCAAGGCAGCAACCTCATGGTGAAAATGTCAACCATGCTTTAATGCAGACGTGTGTATTTTACTGTGATGATCTTGATCTTTTGCTTTGAGTTGCCTACGAATAATTTTTTTGTAAATATAGACCAGGGCATTTCAGTCATGAAGGCCACTAGACAAAATATGTTCGTCTATAATTAGAATGAAATAAAGGTCTTCTATATGACAACTGCCGCTGGAGTTCTGACATGTAGCTTGTTTATTTATTTATTTATATATTTTTTCATTCCAGAATATTAGTGATTGATTTCACACATGTCTCTAATACTGGAATAAAAGTAATGAAGGTTGGAAATACTGTAGGTCTACCTATATAGGAAAAGTCATACAGTCCAGTTGGTGGGTTGTAGTACAATAACCTGGGAGCCAATATGGGGCTGCTCCTATTAAAACTGATTTACACTGAACCTAGATTTGATGGAGCCAAAAACAACCTTTTGTCTGATAGGAGGTGGGTCAGATGTGGTTTGACATAATGACAGTGGCTGCCCATCTAGTGTGTCCCTCTGTCCATGACCAGTGTTGTAGTGGCTGTAGGTTTATTCATTTGCATCCAGAGACTGTTACTGTCTTTTTGTTATCTGAAAATATGATCATGTGACTATTTTCAAAGGTAGATTTATGATACAAGATCAGTTCACAATTCCTCTCATCTTGATTTAAAAGTTCATTCATTATGACTAAACTATATTTCCCCTAGTTTTCAAAAATTCCTATACGGGCCTGTGTGTTGTTCTTATATTGCCATTTGATAAAAAAAAAAAACAAAAAACCCCAAAACATTTTATAGCAACAGTATTAGAATATTTGGAAAACTGTGCTCACTGATAAACATTAGTCCACATTTGCCTAACTCTACATACATTTCACATTAATTACTTAGACTGTTTTAACCTAATTTGTCTTCAAATGAAGCCAAATTATTTCACACTCTGAAGTTGTGCTTTGTATCACTGCTCTGGCACAGCTTGGACTTTAGAAGCAGAACCAGCAGTTAATGGAGTCACAGTAACTCTGAAGCCATCATTACATCAGTCATTATTTTTTTCAGCAGCATCAGGACAACAAATTGCACAAACTCTGCAAGTTAAAGCAACTTTTCAAACATTTTTAATGTGGACAGACACACCAGAATCACTAATTTAAAAAACTATTGCTGCCAACATCCCATAATACAACATTTACACCAGTTCTGGGGACATTTAGAGGAAATGTTAGAGAAGAAAAGTATTGACAGAGCTTTAATACACATATGTCATATATGTGTCACTGTAAAGCAGATTATTATTATTAATTCAAACCCATTCAGTCAATAATAGACTGTCGAAACTCTTAGAGGTTGTGTTAGTTTTATGGAATTTGTGAAGAAGTTGAAAAAGTCATCCTTATCCTTTATGTAAATGATCTGAACACTAATACATCACTTCATGCACATAACGTGCTCATACAAGCGTGGCACATGCAATCCATCCTGTTTGTGCGTCTAAATTTGACATGTTTTCCATCGGCTCAGTTAAAGTGTCAGATGCATCTTGTCAGTAAAGCGTAAAAGTGAGTGTGAGAGTGAGTAATATGTTATAATCTCCACTTTCTGAGCCTACTCGATATCGCAATACCTGTCATTTCCCTTCTGCTGCATTTATATTTTAAGTGGATTTTTTTTTTCTTTACCTGAATTTTGTCTAAGAGTTGAGCAGTTATGCTCTATTTCAGGGACATAAAGCTCCACTCTGGCATTCTTCACAGGCTGTTCCATACAATTAAACTTAAAAACAAGTTAGCGCTAAGAGCAGTCGGCTATTTAAGTTAAAATACTGCATGTTGTTCCACTCCTGTTGTAATAGTGAAACCGCCATTAAAACCCCAGTGGAAATAAAGGCTGTCTCTATTGAAGTTCACCAGACCCCAAATAAACTCCAATAATTGAGAGGGCAGGAGTCAGGTCTGCACCATATTGCTGTCAGCTTTGTTCACAGGTCAGATAAGCAAAAAAGACGATAAGAACCACCTGAAACTGAGGCTGTATTTACACACACGCGCACACCCTCACACACACACACACACACACACACACACACACACACACACACACACACACACACACTCACATACCCAACCATGTGT
>JAPQRQ010000006.1:14156435-14169203 GCA_037367365.1 Apogon talboti
ACCAGCACTTTTGTCATTTGTTTTCCAATTAATCTTATTAAAATACATAACATTTAGCACATTTAATCTCTGAAGCAAATAATTTCTAAAAAAATTTAGACCAGTGTTATTAGACGACCCACTCTACCCCATCTCTGTTTCATTACATCATTAAAACCAAATGTAAAACTAACCAAACTTATTATAAATGCTACTAAACTCTCCCATCACAAGTGACAGGTCCACTCTGCTGAACCACAAAACCAGCTGTCATAAACTTTAAGACCAACTGACTTGGAGTGATACATGTAATCAAAGCTTCAGCTAATTAGCCACAGGTTAGCAGTTGATTTCATCAACAGTGAAAATGGCCAGAGTGGACTCTTTTTCATCTGTAGTCTAAACATCTTTGTGTGTGTGTGTGTGTGTGTGTGTGTGTGTGTGTTTCCAGTGAATATATTTACGGTAAGTCAAATTATTTTTTTCAGTAGCCCCTGAGGGTCAAAACCCACCAGTTCATGAGACATGAAAACATTTTAGATGATGGAAAGTGTGGAAAAACGTTGCCGTGACTGATCCCAGTTCAATCCAAAATGTATTCCATGGATATGAAAGAAAAAATATCTGAAATGTTGCCAAGGACTGGGCTTCTGTCCATTCGTCAGTGAAAAGAGTTGTCCCATTTTTTTCCCATTATCTGAAATCTGTGCCATCTGAATTATTGCGTTTTGACCATCACCATATGTATCCACTGATAATGCAAAAACCTACGTCAACCTAAAACACAACTGAATTCATGAAAAGTTGTTGCGTCCATCTGATTCCAACTTTGCTCATTTCACAGTTGGCCAATGATATTTCCATAACTGAATGCTCTGAGACGAAGTACATTGAGTTATTGTTCTACAGCGAAGAAGAGATGTAAGGCAGTGATGGAATTTCTTCATTAGCGCCTGATAGGCAATTGCGATCCCTAACCTTCATAACAATAGGTGATCAATAACCAGTAAATGAGCTTCAGTCTCTGGTGTGGCTAACAATATGAAATCTATCACATATAATAATGGGCAGAGCAGTTTGATTAATAGCTTGCAGTCGTGTTATTTTCAGTGATTACTGTATCTGTGAGTGTGGAGACTGGAGGGCACAGACGAAGGGCACCCTCTATCACCACATTTGTTTCTTGGCTGATGTTCATATCGCAGTAAAAGTACAGAGAATAGAGAGAGAGAGAGAGAGAGAGAGAGAGAGAGAAATGCGGCATTGTAGATGTGAGCCAGAGGTGCTGATATCAGATATGAAGCGACGGGCGAGCAGAGTATTCAGTTTTAATGGGTTTTGAGCATCTGTATTACATAAGAAATGTATGCAAACAGGATAAGGATAGAGCTAAGAGTATTACCATGTGGTTTACGGGCCAGTGAATTAGTCAGGTAAACTTACTAAAGGCTTGTAGAAACATAGCAGATGTATTAACACATAAGAACCCAGTGTGACTTTTGTGGCAGTTCCCAAATGAATTTTTCTCTCCATTTAACCTTTCCTAAATGATCTATCACCATTTATTATGCTATTATCCTCTGAATTTTGCATTTTTCCAGTGAAAATCATCTATATTCCTATGTTTAATTGACTGATCATATAGATGTTCATTAAAGCTCAGAGTAAAGTCAAAGGTTGTTATATCAAACCAGAAAAAAAACAGAGTAAAAATGACTTTCTCAGTAAAATATATCATTAACTGAACATAAACCAAGTGTTTCCATTCACTGTCATTGATCCAACTCCATGGGTTTTACTGGTGAATCAATGCTATAGAAGATCAGTTCACTACGGAGCCTCTGAATGTCCAAATGGGTCATATCTGATGACCATGAAAAGATAACAAACTGCATTTTACACCAATTATTGACATGTGTTGATAGGATTAGTGGAGCAACAGTTTATATCAGTAGATACTTTTGGTTTTTACGGGTTAATGACTCAGGAAATGTTTTCAAAGTAAAGGAAAGTTAGTAATGATGGAAAAAGTAATATCCGAACAATGAAACTACCTTGAGCCTTTGCTAAATATAAGGTCCCTGCAGGTACAGTTCCAGTTAAAAAGAATATTTTCTTTGATAGTGTGTGGAATGAAAAAAATTACAGATATTTACAGGGCAAAAAAACTGTAACCAAACCTGAATGAAGCATAAAAGAAGCAGTGATGCAAAAGCGAGATAATACCCACAAAGACCACTTGAAGAAACTACCATTTTTCCAATTCAGACTTAAGACTCTGTGTATGTTTAAGGTTAATAGTGTAGCACAAACCCTGCCAACATAGGAGGCCCCATCATACTATATTAACACAAATGTACACACCCGTACCCATAAACACCACTGACCCACTCACACAGACAACATTCGCACTTATCGCCGGGCAATCGATAGCAGTGGTGATGGATGCAGCATGCTGATGTACGCGCTGCCCTCTGACCTGTAATTGAATGTGCAGGTTCAGACACTTTATCATGATAGGGCCATTCGCTCCACAGGTCATCGGCTGCTAAATGGTTGATAAGCCAGCACACTTTGCGTCTGCTGCTCATATGTCTCCTGTCAGAGCAATGGGCTGTGCTGACTGATCTCCTCAGAGTGTGAGAAAGCAGAGGTTTGAGTTTGTGCAGGGGGTTTACTGAGTGTGTGTGCGCATTAAGCATCTGTGTATGTATGTGCACATGTATTAGAGAGAGCAAGTGCTATAGTATCGATTCCTAATGCCTGTCTAACTCGGTCATTTCTCATCGGAGAAGACTCTGATGGTTCTGGACGAAAAAAAAAAACGACTTGGAATACAGCATCAGCATCCTTCCTACTTCATGAGCCATCCAATGCCCTTTAAAGGGGCCATTTGCAATTTTTCTTTTTTTTATATCAATATTCTACTTGAACAGATGGCAATAAATAACAGTTTTGATGTAATGTCAACGTTATACCAAAGAAGTCAGTGTGGCGCAGACATATCAAGTGAAGTCAGAATGCTAATGCGAATGAGAGAAGTTAGCCCTCAAGGCAAAATACTCACAGGGGAGAAGTCGTTTTGGCGGAACATTTGCATGTGGGGAAGTGAGTCGTTGCATTAAAATGACTAAATCCCTACAAAAGAAAATGCCACATAAAAACATGGCAATGGCAAGATTATTCAAACGGAGTACATCTAGTGAGCCAGACTCCCCTGGGGGCTAACTTCTCCCAGGACCGATGCACACCAGTTAGAGCCAGGCTGTCCTTCTGTAACACCACTTGGTTCCTCAAGAGGCGTAGAGTCACTGTGGCACCCGGTCTGCACTATGCCCAACCGGGCCCGGTTCTGGGGGGGGGGGGGCACGAGGGGGCAATGCCCTCTTAAACACACATCCTGCCCCCTCAAATTAAAGTGTCTGACGGTAGGGAAAAGGAAAATGAGCTGCACAACAGGGGGAGACTTAGAGGAGTTAGTAAAGCGTCTTAAGTTTCACTTTCAGTTTCTACAGTCGTATGATCTGTGCGTACTTATTGTGAGGTACGTACGGCACGGAACGCACCCCCATATAACCCCCCGCCCTCACGGCCTCCTCAGCAACATGTGCCCCCTTCACATTCCTGTTTGCCACCTCATATATGACTATCTAGAACCGGCCCCGTGCCCAACATAAGAAGACAAAGACATACCGCTGGTCACAGGACGTATTCACAACTTTTATCAATAAAGTAGACGGTAGTCTTTGAAAGGAGAAAAAAAGAATACAGATAAAAGTAACAGAAATTCAATCAAAACAAGATTTAAGATTGATGTTGCTGCCAGTGAATGGATTATGAGCTGAGCTTTCAATGCGTCTGGTGAGTTTGCAATGTAGTGATAGTGAAATATATTTCATTGAGTTACAAATTAAGGATAAGCTCTGAGTGGAATGAAATTCAGGAGTAATCTACATATGTACAAGAATATACACGCATATCCTCGTTTGTGTGTATGGTTGAGGTTGCTTTTTTTTTTTTTTTTTCTTATTCTGTAACAAAATGCTCCTGTGCACTGTCTTGGTTGTTTTAGTTCCAACATTACTAGTGTCATTGGATTAACCTAATGAAGGACTGACAGAGGTTTTTTTTTTTTTTTTGCTTTGTTTTTACCTGTCACTTTTCTTCAATGCACCTGACACCAGTACCAGGGACAGTTCCATCTGTGTTACCATGGTAATGCTAGGTGACACTTATAGCAATGTATGCATTCTATATATCCGTGTAACCAGAGGAACATAAGCTAAAAGCATAGTTGCCAAGTCCGCTTATTATAAGCGACTTTGGGCTTGTTTTTCCTGTAAAGTCGCTTGCAAATGTCATCAGTCTTGGGTTGTGGGTTTTTGGGCTTGTTTTCTAAAGTAAAGTTGCTTATTTGGGCTTGCTTTGCCACCTGTATGAACTACCTCTGAATGTCCCATAATAAAGTGAAACATGTTAATTTGTCCTTTTCCAAGACCCACCCACTCCCCTGTTTCTTGGTTACCTTTACTTTTTACTGTCCATTTACTGCAAAAATAAATGTACGTTGTTGGAATGTGCTGTAATTCTATTCATGAAAACTGCTCACTATGTGTCTACAGCATTCCAGCGCGTTCGTTTAATGAAGAGCGTTGAGAAGCAGATCGGTCTCAGTTTATGTCTTTATTCTAAACGATCATCAGGATAACATACAGAGCTCCGGGACCTTCTTCCTTCCCTGACAATCAGACAATAGTTCAGGTTCAGAGCCTCGGTGAGGACAGACCCCTATCTCTTCCTGACCCGGTCCTTTATACCAGACATTAGATACCTAACGAATGTAGATTGATCTCATTGGTCCGCTCCTGTTGGTAAGGGTTCCCCTCGTCGTCGATTGGTCCTCATCATCCGACTCCTTTCCTGTTTATCAGGTTCCTTCCGTCCAAGACGTCATGGCGCCCATTTTCTCTTCCTCACTATCTGACTCCATTCTCCGCCACATGTGCCACACCTCCTTATCGGTGTTGTCTCCATCCGTTAGAATCTGCACATAACACAGAATACACACACCTTTCCTAATCTTCATGTTTACCACATAGTTTTACCCTTACTCAGCAGTTCTCCCAGAGCGTCCCTCTTGTCCTTGTCCCAACTCTGCTCTTCTTCAGATTAGTCATACATTCCCACAATATTTTCTATTAATAGACATTAGATATGGGGTTAGCAGCTTTGCCTGCAATGTTAGTCATTTGTTGTTTTCTTACAACATATGTATTTACGGTCTTATCCAGAGGCCACTCATTTACAGTGGGGCAGTTCCATAGTTGGCTTTTTTTGGGCTTGTTCCCATAGAGCTGGTTGCTTCTTTCTCTCGTGAGATCTGGCAACACTAGCTAAAAGCTCTATAAAATCAATTTTCAGAAAACAAAATACAATCCAAACAACAAGCACTTACACGGGGATGTCAAGAATAATTCATAATGCAACAGACTGATATTAACAATGTTTACACCGCTAAGCTAGCACTAAGCAAATCCAATAGTACAAGTATTATTTCTGTAGACTAAAACCCACTGAACAAGCAAAAGAAAATCAAAATAATGTATTATGAAATGATGATTATGAATTTTTATTTATCTTTTCTGTTTTTTTGATTAGTACTTGTTTTTATATGAATTAAGCTATTGGCTAATCCATTGTTTTGTGTTACAATTAAATAATTATGACCAGAAACAAATAGATTTATCAGCTTAAAGAGAATCTAATCTGTATATCACAGAATGCACATTTGAGTTTTAACACTGAACATTGTCTATTCATGCAATATAAAATATAAGCTCTGTCTGCTTCTACATACAATTTAGATCTAGGGTTCAGAGTAATTTTGCACCAAAGTGCATTGTGTAAGGTAAAAGCAAAATATGTTCAACAATAAAACAATTTAGGACATGCATTCAGTGAGGAGGTGCCAACCATAAAAAGAAACTACACCCAAATTGAACTCATTAAAGTCTAATTTCATGTTTTCAGTCACAATTTCTGCTTTGACTGAAGAATCCCATTCAGGAAACTCACAGCTTCAGTAACTTGGGTATCTGGTAATGAGCTGCCTATATTATAGCAATTTCAAATAATCATTGCAAAATCACTCAGCGGGAAGATCAGATAATATAAACAGTAGGTGTAGTAAAAAGGTAAATTGAAAAGGAAATGGAAGAAATTTATGTACACAAACTGGGTTCCTCTTATATTATCATCAGTCGCTGAATGTTATTGGAGTCTGTTTTATTGTTAGCTTTCTGCTTAAAGGCATCCAACCTTCCTCAGCTAATAGCAACGCATTCATGGGGCCGTACTAATCAGCCAAATGGTCCATTTCTTCACTGTAAATTAGTGGGACTGTTGTTGCTTGATAATTGTCATGATCAGTTGTTATAAAGTGAGCGATTTGAAGCAACAGTTCGTAGGTATTTTCCCCTATAAAGCCCCCAAGTTGGTATCAGTGTTCCTTCACCCATTCCATCATCTAGAGTGTACTTATCTTATATGATTGAAGACAGGACTCTGGTCGCTTTAGGGCTACTCTGTCTTGTGACAGTGTTTAAATTGTAAAAAAAAAGCTGAACTCAGCTTTAAGTCACCACCTCTTTTAGGTTTGTGTAATTCTGCCAAGAATGTCATTGTCAGTTAAGTAAATCAGTCCTGCGGTTTCGGGGCCTTTCTTCTCCCAGCTAGGCTAATAGGTGAGCTCATAAACTGGAATGTATCCTCTGACACCAAGAAATAGATTTATGATAAAAACTATCAATCAAAAGTTCTTACTTGAAATTTTAATATAGCAAGCTGCAGCATATTCTGATTTCTAATGTATAGAACTGTAATAAGATCTAATAATGAGGCTCCAATCATAGTCCCAGCATGAGATCCAATTTCTGCATCGGAGCCTGATGCCCTGATGTATTCATGTCGCTTCAATCACATTGATTGCCTGTTTCAGCTTGTCTGCAAGGCTGACTGCCTTGGTTTGGGGAATAACCTGATTGGTTTCATTGTGCCAGACAAGATAAATTAATCACAGAAAACTGATATTGCAGTTAATTTTTTTAAGTGGTAGCCTTTACATCACAGCTGCTATAACTTTCATTTACAGTGCCATATAAGGAAACAGGAATAATTTAACCCAGATACTGTTTCTCAAAAGACATGCAGATATTTTATACCTTGTGGCATGAATAGAGAGAATTCCATAAAAGTCTAGTCTAGTGATGTACTTAGGGTAAAAATAAACTTGAAGGAGATAGTATCCTTCATGCATTATTCTGGAATAACATGAAGTATCAGAAAACCCAGGGTTTCAATGAGACTATGTGTCCTTGATTTTATATTTACAGGGGGAACAGCCAATAGCACGGAGGATCAAATTAATCATGTCACGGTCTCCCTTTTGTGTGTGTTTGTGCATGCCTTATTCTAAACGTTGCTCTGCCCTGGGTAGCAGCCTTCACTATTTTGTTGTCTTTCAGGATACACTTTTTTTTGCGCACCCACATACACACACACAGGATTTAGCAGGACATTTGGAGGAGAGTAAACAGAGAATATTTCATCAGCTGTGTGAGCTGGCAATATTTGGGCCTGCGGTAACAGCATTACAGTCTATTTGTTTGAGGTAGTTGGTTTGCGTGTGTATGTGTGTGTGTGTGTGTGTGTGTGTGTGTACATCAGTGGTGCCAGAGCCTGTGGTGGTGAGGGATGCAAGCTCACCTGAGTTGGTTTGTTTGGAATAATAAGCCTGCGTACAGCATCTCAGACATAGAAAAAATACTCACCGGGTTACAAGAAAAAAATAGCCATGTAGGAACATCTGCTCTCGATGAATAAGATCTGGCCAGATGCATTCAGGGGAGAGCTATGAAGAGTGATGGAGCAGGCGTACTAAATGCGGTGAACAGTGATATGTAGTTGAAGGGGAGGAGATAGGACAATTAACCTTGAGGTAATTTACTGCACTGCAAAAAAAGGACTGAGGATTCCACTATACTGTGCCAGAAAGATTTGGACTGGTGGGAAAATAACATGCTCCATCCTGCATGCACTGCAAATATTTTAAAACTGATCACTGACGATGCTATTTCATGTGAGAAAGTTCATCAGATTAACTATGCTAGACCTAACTGTGGGAAAAAGAGTGCAGTTAAATAATGCATGTGAATGAACACCACAGAGATGCTGAATTAACTGAATGTCCCAAGGTGGGGAAGAAAACTAAAGAATAAGAAATACAATATGTACAATATGTGATTATGCTCAAAGCACAAAAACAAGATTTTGTGCGTAGCACCCTGTATAGAGAAGATCTTTAAAAGCTGTAAAATATCAAGTAATTAATTCTTTTTTTAACACTAGAACTGCCAACGGGTAAAATTAACCCCTGGATGTGAATCATGCATCTATGTTTTAATAAAGTATTAAAGCTGTTTACTTTATCCAACAGTTTTTATAAAAAAAACCCCAAAAACTTACACCTGGTAAAATACTGTATACTCCTATATTAAATAATCTATTTTCACATCATTTATTTGTAAGTATTCTAGGTTACCCTCATAAAATCCTTAATCTATATCAGTTAAATGTTAAATGCAGTGGGAGCTAATGTCAGTTAGCTAAGCTGCTAGAATCAGTTTGTGCCAAACTTTGTTTTTTCCTCATATATTTAATATTGTAACTTACCAAAATCATCCACTTCCTATACTCTTTATTCACATGGAAGATGGTTAAATGATGGATGCATGTTATGGACACAAGGACACAACACTGCAGCAGGTTGAATACAGAATAAACAGAAGCTGGCATGGAAATAATCAGAGAGTGACTCCTGGTGGTTCTAGTGTTATATCAATAACTGAACTCATGATCTAAATAAAAGCATATTTTCATATCCTTGTCCTCAGGTACAATTGTTCTGAACAGAAAATTGGAACAGTATGCATGGCTTTATTCAGACTGCAGTATAAATCTGTTTTTTTGACACATCCAGATTTATGAAAGTCTGGACGGCAATGAAATATGACTTCTGCAAATCAGATCCAAGCATCATTTGGAGACATTTGAAATGCAATTCAAGGATTTTTTTTTTTCTTCAAATGCATCTATGCTGCTAAAATCAGATTTCAAAGTGTCTTCTGTGTCATTCACCATGCACCATGTTACTCCAGATCCAGAGACAGAAGTGCTGATCAGAAACCACACTGTTAGCAGAGTGCAAATTGAGGACAGCAGTCTGTGGACACACACCAAAGTAAATTGTCTGCTGGCATTTTAGGGGGAGGTTCCTGTACAGGCAGAGAGCTGCAAGGAATGCAAGGCAATGAAGTTACTGACGTTTATGCTGTTACAGCAACAACAAATGAAAACAGGTTGGTGATGTCTGGACACACAAATCTAATATGATCAGCTGTAAATAACCGTGGGTCTGTTTTACTGATGTAATGTGGGAAACACATTTGATTCGCCTGCAGTCTAAACACAGCCTTTGTCTCTCATTCCATTTATGTTCCTCAACTCCACAGCAGGATGTGTTGTTTGCTGATATGTAACTCATTACCTCATTAAGAACCAGACATTCATTCACATCTGTGTGGAAATGAAAGGAAACACCAAGTCGGCCTCTATTTCAAAGGCTGTACCTTACTTTTAGTAGGTGATATTGTGTCGACATCCCATTAAAATGGACAGTGGATGAGTTAATCACAATTTTTCAATGACTGCTCTTCTAAGAAGCATATCTTTTATATTCATCCTTTGACTCCATCAACGTCTGTGCTGTCCCTTCGCTCACCCCATGCTACACCTCAGAGTCTCCCACGTTCCTTTTCGTAATTAGGTCCCCTGACACTTTTCTCACTGTCCAGCTGTGAGGGTGTGTGTATCCTTGTGCTTGCGACGTTGATAAGGAACACATACTCGATTCATCATATCAGAGGTGTGTGTCCCTGCTGAATTGAAAGTTTAAGTGTCTTTGTGTCTACTCTGTGTTTGTGTGTACGTTTATCCTGCGTATTGTTGAGCACAGTTGTGTGTGTTGCTCAGTAATTCAGCCTGTATTTGTGTGAATGTCCTGTGGGCATACGCATGAGACACGCAGTGAGAGAGACAGCAGACATTGAGTTGAAGGACAGTACATGTTCTTGAAAAATACTTCTGCATCAAACCCAAAAGGTTCAAAAAGTAATTTCCCTTTCTCTGGTCTGTCATATGTAGCTTCATCCCCAGCCAGTTGGGGGCAGTGTGACCCCAATAATTTTGTTGACACTTGACAAATCCAATTTGAAAGCACAGAAATATTTTGACAAAAGCTTCTCAGTTCATTCCTGTGTCTTAAACATAAAGTTGGTCGGGAGTTTGTTACAGATTTTTTGCTCTTAAATGCTAAATACATCAAGTTTCACAATTCCCTTTAATGGAGGCATATGTGGCTCAAAAGCATAAAAAGGACAGCAGACAATCTTTTGATCAGAGACGGATCTTTGATGTTTCACTTGGTAGACACACACTACATTAAAGTCTTATCTTTTTTTTTTTTTTTTACAGTGAAAGGGTCAGACTAGGGAGAACCAACAAGTGGGTTGACTTCTCTTCCTTCATACTACCTCTAAAACTCAGCCAATTTGTTGTTTATTTTCCGAATATAATTTTTCATAAATGTATCTGATTAGTCCTGTATTTGTTCCTACTCTTCAAATTATGCCACATGGGACTTTGAATTACGGTCAATGGTGAGAGATGAGTAACATTTTAGATCTATCCATCCATTCATCCATCCATCTGTCCATCCGTCCGTCCGTCCATCCATCCATCCGTCCGTCCGTCCATCCATCCATCCGTCCGTCCTTCCATCCATCTGTCCGTCCGTCCGTCCATCCATCCATCCATCCGTCCGTCCGTCCATCCATCCATCCGTCTGTCCACACTAGTCAAACCCACAACCTTTTCTGCTGTGCTACTGCATCATCGTGCTACCCTTAATCTTTTGGGTCCCGTTTTAATTGTGGCATTATTTACACATACAATGTTTGCCGGTTAAAAAAGGCAATTTTAAAAGTTAAAAAAGTCTCAGCTGAACTAACAGAATGTGTAAATATAAAAGCACACACACAAAAGCTGGCATCGTCAAAGCTGTCTTTGTCCACAGTCTGTTTAGAGCTGCTGAAGATGTCTCTGATGATTTCAACATGACCAGACTTGTGGTGATTTATCACCATTCATCATTCACATTTTATTTATTATTTTCTTAAATTAATTTTTAATTTTTTTTTAAAGTTAGATCCCATTGGACACATTGGAGGGGATGGGACTTTGCCTCTCAATATGGTACACACTATATCATCACCAAATTCCAGTGATGCATTAAGAGCAAGAATCATGATTAACTTGAGAAAGACATGTCTGTTTGTGTGTATCCCATGACCTGTATCCCCCTGACACCCAGGAAAGTACAAGTTTTGGCTTTTTTACATTACAAAATTGCCTTTATTGGAAACAGCACAATGTAACAGTTTTTTCAGATGCATTTTAAAATTTTTATGGAATGTCCTTTGTAGTGGACAGCACTTATTTATTTATTTATTTATTTTTCAATAAAGCTGTGAAACTCTTGTCCCCAACAGAGGACGAAAATGCATTGCTGGGTGTCAGGAGGATATACAGTAATACATTCCAACCAATAGGGGGAATTGTTCCAAGGTTCAAAACCCTCTTGCAGATTAAAACTGTCAAGCAACTCATGGCATCCAATATACTCATATTGGAAGCCAAACCACTGAACAGGACAGGTAAACAAAAAAAAAAAAAGAAAAGAAAAAATAGAGAAACAAATGTAAGCAGTGACACCAGTTCAACTTCAGGAACTTCAAAGAAAACAAACAAACAGTGAGATAGAAAAGGCATGATTGGTTAACAGTGGTTATGTTCCAAAGTAGGAATAACCACACCCTCTCCATCAAATGACTCAATGGGAACTTCTGGAGGGAAAACAACTAAAGCACTGTTTCCTCCTTTCTGCTGTGTATTCACTGATAGGTTTGTTTTCTTTCTAACTCTGGATGTTCTTTTCCCAGAATTTGGTCTCTCAGACAGAACTTCACCACACTGTGAGTTGTGCATTTTGTGGGAACAGCTGAGTGAACCAAAGTCATTTTATTTTATATTTTTCTGACTGCTGTTGTTGGCTGGAGATACAAACTCACCACCCAAAGGTCCCCACCTAGATACATCAGCCAAACAAGTGGAAAATAAGAACATAGAGTTGGCAGTTAAATACACCACCACAGGTTTCTAGAGAGCCGGAGGTGATTATTGAGAGGGAGGGGTAGTGGGACATAATTTTCCATTAACTTTATCTTGTTACTGGAACAATAACTTGTCTTTTTCACAAATGTATACTAACAGAAACAGCATTTATTCAGAGGATTCAGGTACATTCCTTCCTATCTACTGCGACGGCTGCACAGAGATGAGGGGCAAACTAACCTGCAAGTTTGGCTTTGCATGACTTAGCAATTTCTGATTCATTTGTGAAGTGCAAAATGTAATTATCCAATCCAAACTAAACAACCTCTCAATACAGTTTAGTATGCTGAGAGTCAACTGTGCACTGGCTCTGCTCCTGATGTTAGTCACTTTCTGAGGGTGAAAACCTGCAAGTGTTCAACAGTAAACATTCTCTGCAGTAGCATAAAAAAGTCTATACACAGTTGCCGTTGTACATTTCTGCAAGCCATGGAGATATAT
>JAPQRQ010000006.1:14169303-14187065 GCA_037367365.1 Apogon talboti
GTTATTTAAATGATGATGGTGCTTTTCAGCTGTGTCTGTCAGGTATTATGTTCATCTAAAATAATAATAATAATAATAAAAACCTGTGGTGAGATATAGGTGCTGACATCATTTGGTTAGAGAATAGGAAAAGACATTTAATACAGAAAACATCCCCAAAGATCTGATAAAAAATGACTCACCGTGTACTATTTAAATCAAACCACCTCTATCGTCTCTTACACAAGCACTTTTTTTTGCCAAAACCTTAAAAAAAGGTCACAAAGCTGTGATAACAAATGACTCACTATGTATTTAATAATATTTAAACCCTGCCAAGACATTTTCCTGTTCTTGTCTAAACCTAAAAACTTAATGGGAGTCAGGACATGAACTTCACTTTGTTTCGGCAGAGTCATGGATTTGGTATGTTGTCAATGGTCCACCCCAGCCTCCTCCTTATTGATGCAGATATGCAGAAATGTTAATGTGTGGTCCAAAAAAAAGGTGCTTATACAGTGTGTATCTGTAGTTTTGAGACATGCACAGTTGTAAATTTTTTCCTGGTGATTAGGTTGCCAGTTTGTCAGGGACCACGGCTGACCCAAGGGTATCCCGTAAGACAAGATACAAGACAGGTAGCATAGGATTGGAGCTGATTATAACCCCCAGGAGGACGGAACAACACCGGCAGAGTAGGCTGACAGTGCTAAATAAATTACAAGCCCTCCAAGTCCCCTCCGCTGCAGCATGTCTTCTTCATCATCATCAGGGCAGGTGAAGAAAGCCCTGTGAAGTATAGACGTAGCCCATACAGAACCTGCACGCATAGAGTTAAATGGGATCATCCGGATTGAATGAGTATGTAAGTGCGTAATTACAGTGATTGGAGGTTCAAAGTTGAGTGCTCAGGACTTAACACTGCTGAGGAGAAAAGCCTGTGTAAAATAGTGTATAATGTAAATTGGTTTTCAGAGATATGAGGCTTTCACAATCGACCCAAAAAAGTACAAGGGAAAAAAAACCCTGAAAACAAACAAAAACAACAATACAAAAAGAAAGAGGGAATACAAGGAAGGAAAAACAACAAGTGGAAGAAATCACTTCAGAGTATTTCAATATGCCCCCATATTATCCTTTGTGCCCCATGGGAGAGAACCTTTGTGATTGCTCCATTGCTCTTTTAAATCCCCTCGATTACTGTGTCTGCATTTCAAATGCCGCTCTACAAAGTACACTACTTCTGCAAGCCCTGAAGCCTTAGGGCTAGAACTATTGCACACTAACTGGGGATTATAGGCTTGTATTTGCCATTTTCTTCTTGTTATTGGTCTTTGGCAAAAAGCTTCATTTCCCATGTATGGGAACTCTGACTGTACGGGACTGGGTGGAAATATCTCTATGCGCTGTGATGCACTGGGCAGCATGTTGAATTATTGATCGGTTCCCATGGATGATGATGACGATGATGATGATGAGACTTTGTAGTGCAGTTGCTCAGGGGCAGGCGCTTTGATTAAGAAGAGAACGCCGCTTCTCCTGCTGAGAGAGAAAAAGACACAGGGAGAGGGAGAGACGGGGATAGACAAAATGTACTGCATTTATCACTGGACAAGGCAAATCCTAAACATTTACACAGAGCAGAGGAGAGAGGGAAGATTAAACAGATAGCAGGGTGCATGCAGAGGATGCATAAAGACAGAGAAAAAGGCTGATAAACAATAAAGACGATGGGAATAAAAGAGACAATATGAAGCATACAAATGGGAAAACCCCTCTGTCAGGACGGTAAATGTTTTACAGTCAATGGGAAACTACTCTGGGCAGTCAGCCCAGCCCTGCCTGGGATGACTATAGGAGGCTTGAGTCATTTTTTGCAGAAGTACCCACACTCGGTTGATATAGTATCACCATTGTGGAGCGCTATTCAATTTTCACATCATGCTTTTTCCCTCAACAGCCCTGAACTGAAACACCTTGTCAGGTTTGAGAAATCCCGTTAAATCTGAAATGAATTTCTGCATTATGGACCTGCCCTTCATCATGGTAAATTTTTAACGAGCTGGTACAAATATATATATATATATATTTTTTTTGATACGTGGTTTTTGAGAGTCTTTGCTAAAAAAAAAGAATAATATGAAAGTCTGTTTGAATCGAAGCAAAACTTGGGTTTAACATGACATCAGTATCAAATGTAATGAATTTCCGCATTTTTTTTGCAGTTTTATTTATCTCAAGATTATATATTGTAAATGTATGATATCATAAGTGGATGATATTTATCATGCGGCGTCTGTGTTCGTCCATCAGGGTCAACATGATTCCTCTTCACCAAATCCTCCTGTCTCCTTCATGTTTGGTATATAAGTGCAACTTGTGAAGCTTTTGGACGAGTTCTTTGGCTGTCGACGTTGACCTTCACTTTCAAGGTCAAATTAGGGATGATGCGTCACATTTGGACACCAACATTGACCTATATTTCTCCAGTCTTTCGGGGTCAGTGCATGGTCATGGGAGCAGATAAGAGACTCCAGCATTACAACATTCAATGTTGGTCTTTGTATCTCATTTGATTTTTTCAATATAAAAGCATCCCATCCTTCCCTAAGTTGGATCCTTGTTATACAATACTTAATTGGGAATCTAAGCGTGTATTCACACCTGGAAAGTCCTTTGGTCTGCTTATCTGATACAGATCGAATGTGGACTTTATTTTTTCATTTGGGTCGGATCGCATTCTCATTGCACTTTTTGCTAGTGGACCAAAATTTGTAAACAGAAGCATGTGACGAACTGTGCTGGCATTGGACAGAAAAGTCGGGGGCGGGGTGAATCAGAGACGGCGGCTGAAAATAAACATGGACGTCCTTCCTGCAGTTATCGTTTTCAGAATATGTGTTCTATTTTTACTCACACAAATAATGTCAACTGTCGAGAACAGCTCATTTGGAGACAGTTTCTTTATGGGCATCTGACTAAATGTCAATGAGACATTCAATATCCTCTTTACACCATGTCTGTCCATGGCTCATGGCTGATGCTATCACCTATGCTGCTTGGCTACTTTCAGTGGCTACAGTGGCTCGTCAAGCACAAAAAGGCCCATGGTTCCTTGGTTTGTTTGGGCTCGAGGCCGGTTATATTCACACCAGAAGTGCACTGGCCCAGAGTCCGTTTGGAAGCGGATCACTTAGTTGTATTCACACCCTGGAAAGTCTGGACTTTCCAGGGAAACGAACTCTGGTCTGTTTTAAACGGATCAAACAAAGTAGGTGTGAATACACTCTAAATGAAATGCCTAATGTGATTTAAACAAAATAAAAACATTATTATTCTACCATTACTTCACCTCTCTTATCACTCTTATGCTCATCTCTGCATTGTTGTACCCTCTGTTTCAGTCTTTCTTATCTCATACTCAGTTTTTTTCTTTTACCTCTAGACACTGGGGGTTTCTGTCTACATTTGAGTCGGTCAATAGAGAGAGTATGCTCAAATGAAGAAAAGTAGGCGCTGTGTTAATATGATTCACTGCCGATTATAGAGAGTATGTAGTTGGGGTGAGTCTATGGCCCAAACCCAATTCACTCCTTGGCCCTAGCAATTAGCACTAGGGGGTAGGGGTTGAAATATTCCCCTATGAAATGGGACAACCCTTTGAGACCTGTTGCATCATCAGTGGTCATCGATGCCACTATAAACAGATAGCGACAACTTTGTTAGCGAAAGAATTCACCATGTCATTAGCAACTGTAACTGTCTCTGTTGCATGGGCTTTGGGTATTTTTGCGGCTATCATCCGCAAACTGCAGAAATACAGTCTATAATACATTGAAATGGCATGAAACAGATGATCAAATGATTAAATTATTTACAAAGAAAATACTTAGATTTGCATGTTTATTTGGTCACACTGCTGCACTTTTTAGCTGTGTTTACCTCCATCTTGCCGATGATTCAAACAGAATTATAGGAAACTTCTCATACCCCTCCATTTGTAGTGTGGTCCTGAAATATCTCCGTTTGGAGGGCCAAACAGCCGTCCCCTTTAGCCCTTCCCCACCGACTTATTGAGAATAGGGACACCCCTACCCCTTCACGTGGGGGTAGGGGTAATGGGGAGGGCCAAAGGGTGAATTGGGACTGGGCCTATGTGTGTGTGTGTATTTTGTATGGATAAAAAACCTGGACATTACAGCAGCATCTTTCATCTCCTTCAGAGGCAGCAGACAGTATTATGAGCACCGGAAAACAAAGATCCACATTCTGAAGTTACAATTATGAACATACAGAAGAGACTGTGTGACATAAGTGGACACGTATTGGTATTTAGTCTTGATTTATTTGTTTTAGGTGTTGCCATCTTCGAAAAATATCCATATGTGGACAAGAAGGGAACTGTGAAAGAACCAGGAGACATGAATAAGCTAATGTTAAAGGCTACCTTGGCGGTTTTATGTAACCGGTGTAATTATTATTACAGTGGAGGTATCTTTTCAGGAGAAAATAAATTTTTTATTCACTGAGGAAAAGCCCTGCAACTCCAACTTGGCAGATGAGAGAGTTGTCAATCACACCTGTCAATCAAAGCCCAAAGCGGCAAACATCAGACCATCTATTCACATGAACATCTCATTAATGGACCAATTATCTACAAAAGGGCCAACACAGTTCTATACATATTAGAGATCCAAATAAAGAAAATGAGACCAAGGTGATTACTAGAAAAATATAATCGCTTCACTGACATTTAATGTATAGTTTGTCAGAACCAAGATTTTTATTTTTATTTTTTTGAAGACTGGCATCTCATGGTTATGAGTGTCATTAGACTTTATGATACTTCTGCATTAGCATCCTTTTCCAGCTATGCTTTCTGCCTCTTGATGTACTGCAAATGTAGTTTCATGAGTAGCATTCAAAGATCTGTCTAAAATGTATTATACAGTAACCAAGGTAATAAAATGTAATAAGTCAATGAATTAATAACTGTAGTAACTGATGACATTTTTAACAACATCTGGGCAATCTGGCTGTTTCATTTCATAAGAAACTTTTGCAAAACTGGTTACATCTTATACCTCAGAGCATTGGTTCATTTTCTTACACCCGCACAAAGCAGTAGACTTCTATATTTACTGAGTCATTTACTGTCAAGGTGAAGTTAACATCAATGTATGTTTAAATTGTACGCTACTGTTGGCACTAATTTACTTCTAATAAATTTCTAAGGAGACAATGTTTTCTATTCCAGCAGTTATTCTGGTGTCATTCAATTAGTTTGGGCTGTGTGTCAGGATTATTTCACAACAGATGGTCTTATGATCTTTAGGCCAGATTGCCCAGACCCAGCCTAATGTTAGTCCTGGGGGAGGAACCAGAGACAAGCTCAGAAGGTGTCATTAAATTCATTGGCATTTTTGATGCAACTAAAATAAAATGCAGTCTCATTATGCAGAGTGGCTTCATTCAAACTATATTTTTACAGGATATTATGGTTTTTGTGTGTGTTTATCATTAAATTTCACAAGTATTTTAAGTACTTTGTATACTGCGTTGTGGGAAAGTGGCCTCTTAAACCCTCAAAGACCCAAACAGCCGCTGGCAACCAAAATGGTCCACTGATCTAAAATGTTTAATACTTGTTGGACCACTACTTCTATCAATACGTGTAAATAATTCAAGTAAAAAGCAGTTTCTCAGCTTTTCATGGTCATCAGATATGACCCATTTGGATGCTCAGAGGCTCCGTAGTGAAGGTAGATACAACAACATCTTCTGCAACATTGATTCACCAGTAAAATCCATGTAGTTTGACCAATGATATTGGTTGCAGAGACTTGTTTATACATTTGGTTATTGACATCATTGCTAAATAATTCACTTTTTCTTCAGTTTTCTCTGCTTTTGACATAAGAAACCTCAACGTTACTCTGAGCTTTTATGAACATCTACAGTATATGATAGGTGAGTTATATATAGAAAAATACCTGATTTTCACTGAAAAATGCAAAATACAGAGGATAATGTAATAAATAGTGATAAGTCACTTAAGAAAGGTCAAATAGAGAGAAGAATTTGGGAGCTGCCTCAAAAGTAGCACTGGTTTTTTATGGGTTACATATGAAAATAGGAAAGTGACTTTGTTTATGTTACAACATTGTGTTGTAAATGTAAACCTTCGTGTGTTAACAGTTCATCTGATTTTTGACGTAATACCATTTTTTTCTATAACAAGGCTAAAATGTCGGAACACTTTGGCAGAATTTCCCAAATTTGGAACAAACATTCACTTGAACTCAAAGCTCAACTGAAAACTATTTTGGTGGTCAAAGGTGAAGGCCATCGGAACCTCACAGTATGCATTTTTAACTGAGTGAAGTGCATGAACAGATTATGATATAATGATATGTGAATGGTCCATATTAAATGAATTTGCACTTTCTCCATTTGAGGTTCTAATTTTTAATCCCCTTCCTCTCCAGTGAAAATCACTGGTCTCTGAATGTGCTGACTTTCAATGTTGGTGATAAACTAAAGGATGAAGCTGCTTTATGTGTTGACTTCTAAATTGTCCTCCTTTTTAAAAGCTAATTAAACCCTTAAACAACTCTGGATGAGCTGGAAAACACAACATCACAAAGCAGGCCCGTTTTACTTGCAAATTAAAACGACAGAAATGTAGTTGAATGATGTTAAAACTAACAGTTTTAATGAACTGATATTTCATAAAACACATTTACAACATTTCTTGCTATGAATAATTTGTGATAAAATAAACTAAAAGTATGATGTTGCTTTAGCTTAAACATGCACCTAGTACACATGTATATACTGTATGTTGCTGCGTTAAATGATTTGCATACTGAGTAAAAGTTAGATATCATATCCTCCTGAGACCCAGTAATGCATTTGTGTCCTCTGGAGGGGACAGGAGTTTCACAGCTTTTAACAAAAAAGAAAAGTGTCACTGTCTACTGCAAAGGACATTTCATAAAAATAATAAAAAATATGCCTGAAAAAACTGTTGCATCAAGCAATCAAGACAATTATTTAATGAATATAAGCCAAAACTTGTTATTTCCGAGGATTTTATTTGAAACGTGTATTTTGATGAAAGTGTAATAACAAGAAATTAATATTAATTCAGGGTAATTCTGAATTAAACTGGTTAGTGATTTCTTTGTTAGATTTGTTTTTTTATTGTTGAAACAACATATTATTTAGAATCAAAACTAAATTTCTATCAACTGTAACTATGATGTGATAACTTGAATATACATAACACATGCTTTACTATCATTTATTTTATGTGCGTATCATATATGATTATAAATAATATAATATAATATAATATAATATAATATCTCCTGCTACTTTTGCCTACTTTGTTTGGGGGTAATGTAATTTTTTCATGAAAATAAAGTCAAGACAATATTGATATTACTGGATTGGTGGATGGGTATAAATAATCCATCATGGTCCACACTGGTGCAGGATGTACATGGCTTGAATACAGCTGAAAAGACACGGAGAACTCTGACCTTTGACCCTCTGACAAAGGCCTCCAGGTGAATCCTAAAATATTAAAGCACAGTATCATCAAACGCTTTGTAGCAGGAGTCGGCTGCAGCCTCCAGCAGGTTTGTAGTGCAGCCAAATTGCTGGTCGAGGGCTTTCATTACAGCTTTGTTGATCTCTTTGATGTGCCCAGGTTTTGTCACAGTGTTGTTGGACATAGTTATTATCTCCAGCATATACTCACTACGGTTCATGGTGGCTTTGGTATCTGCCTTTAGCAAGAACAATACAGGTGCTCTTTTAATCATCTCCAATGTACAGTTCTGAGATTATGGCATAAATGTTACCCATCATTCAGTGTTCGAAGTGGAGTGGTCAGTGGGTGGGATAATGCTGGGAGTGGATTGTGGGGTCACATATGGTCAATGGCCTTTTGGAGTAAAATAAGTTGGTATCACTTTCATCTCTTAGAGAAAAGAATGAAAATGTACTTTTTTTAGTTCTGTTTGAGGTGAAGGACTACACACTAAGGTGATATTTGAATAATGTAGGTGTAATATCTTGAGATATAAACCTCAACAAGGACAGGTAGTAATGCTAAAACTCACAATCTCACATGAATAAGTTCAGAATATTTCAAGGAAAAAAAAATTGAGTATTACAGTAATAAAGTCATAATATTAAAAGTCAAAATAGATGAATAAAGTGGTAGCGTGGTTGAACTTGGCTACATGTTGACACATTGCACTGAGTTTTCATCCAATGATAGAGGATCAGGATCCATTGTTGGACTCAGGAGCTGTTGAATGAACTGCTGATGTGGATAAGAACATTTGTTATACGTCCACTGCTGGTATTCAGCTAAAAGGGTTTTTATTTTATTTTAGTTTATTCTAATTCCCTTTTAAGATTCACAGGTGTTTAACAAAACAGCTTTTTAAAATCTTGATATTAAGATTGAAAAATGAATAAATAAATACATTAAAAAAACAGCCCCTAAAGTGTTAACTTTCAAAACCTTAAACCAGAGGCCACATACAGTCCAATGTGACTTCAAGTAGGCCAGACCAGTCAAATGATAAGAAAATGACATATAAATGAGTGAGAAAAGTAAATTACATTTTGAACATGTGAATAACCTGAACAACCTGAAACTTTTTAAGAAAAATAAGTGCAATTTCATCATGTCTCAGCTTATTATTAACACAAGGCAGACAAACAGATGACAGTGGATCTGCAGAAGCACAAAACTGAACTGGAGTCAGTTCAACACCCATTTAATTTTATGTCTTCCATGCAGTTTTTGCACGTTGTATGTTTGACACCCCTGCCCTGCAATAGAGCTTTCATTGTACATTATAGTCCAAACAGAACAGTTCGCTCTCAGAGTGCAGGTTTACATCAGTTCTCAAGCTCCTCTCATATGGACCCAGTCCCCACCTTGGATCCACAGACACCATCTCTACCTTTAAGACTAGTTTTAAAGCTCTCTTTTTGACAAAGTGTATCATGAGGGCTGGCTCTGGTAACCCTGAAACCATCCCTTAGGTTGAGCTGCATAGGCTGATGGGGACCTCTTCCTCCTCCTCCTCCATTCTCTCTCTTTCCAGGCATTATATAGACACCATCACACGTCGGTAACTTTTTGTCATAGTTTGTGTTTTTCCCTCTTCTACTCTCCTCTCCAGGTATCTCGGTACATTCCTGTGGTGTGTTTCTGGACTCCAACCTGTTCAGTATTTTCCAGCATCGTCCAGTATCCATGTTATTGTTGCTATTTCTCTATGCTGTTTTTTTTTTTTTCCTTTCCACCAACCTCAGCTAGTCGAGACAGCTGACCGCCTACCCGGAGCTTGGTTCTGTCAGAGGTTTTTCGCTCTGTAAAATAAGTTTTTCCTCCTCGCTGTTGCCTTGGGCTTGCTCCTAGATGATTTGTTGGGTTTTTCGACAAAGTATGAAGTCCTTGACCTGAATTCATGAAGTGCCTTGAGATAATAATTGATTATATTTCCTATATTCTAAATAAAACTGAACCGGACTGAATTGAGTTGATGACAGACAGATGGACAGATGGAGTGACAGACAATGGCCAACCTCAGTTATTATCCCCCTCATATTAAATGCCACAGGAAATATAAGTGAAGTTGGCATTAGAGATATCAAATGGCTGTATGAAGGAGTTGAAAATAAGCTGAGAGGTGGCATTTAACACAAAGGTTGTAGGAGAAGTGGACAGGTGATATCCAACATCACCCATTGATTTTTTTTTACCGTGACTTATTAGCGCCAGAGGGGACCACATTTGTATCAGAGTGGTGTATCTGCAGGAGTACGAAGGGTCAGACCCATCAGCAAGGGGTCATGGGTGAACTAATGCTGAACACAACCTTACTCAGCAGGTGAGTGAGCAGTCAATCACACCTGTCAATCCAAGCTGGACACAGCAGACATTAAAGCCTTCGGTTCACTCTAAAACCTCATTAAAATCAAAATTTCAACAAGACACGCAGCAAATTGCAACTGATCAGCAATGTTCTGACACCATCAATGCAACATGACAAGTGGATGTATCATTACCACTGAAATGACTCTACCTCTGTTCGAACAACAGGCTTTTCATGCTCTTTTGTAGGTGGTTATACTTCATAGCGCCTTAAAATAAGGATATTTATTGTGACTGTATATCTAGTTTTGATGAAATCGTGAATAGAGAAAAAAAACCCAAAACAAAACACTCAGATGCTTTGTCCCTTCTATTCCCAGAGTAGTTCTGTTGTTTAGAGGTGTTGCTGCCACTTCTAATAAAAAGAAAACATGGACTGTCGAGACAGGATTTACAAGGGAAGCAGGATAGTAATGCTTGGTGGTAACAGGTGAAATTTGGCCAATAAATACTGAAAACACCCACAACGTGCTGCAAAGTCTGAAAACCACTGATATGACATTCTTTATCTTCTGTAAAGCTTTCGTTATGAATCTTGTCTAGTCAGGGTTCAATGGAGCAATGATTTAAAGATGGACCAGAACACTTATTAAAAAAAAAAATCAAGGTCATAAATCTGGATTTTTAAATATTCCCACACAAATGCAAGCATGTGGAAACCTGGGCTTTTTGTAGCCAGTTTCTAGCAGTGCCGTTGTTAGCTTTAGCATTAGCAACCTTTCAACCAGTGGTTAAAGTTTCACATTTTTGTATTTAATTGAACATACTCAAATGTGTTTTCATTTTACACATTCATGTCATCTTATTTTATTGGCACACACAATAGCATAAAGACAAATGTGCTGTTTCAGAAAGATTAGGTCTACATGCAGCTATTAAGTTACTATAGTAGCTAGCTAGTGATAAGCTAGTGGGATTTTTCTTTACTGTGGTTGATTTTACTCATATTTAATGTAAAACGGCAAACACTGCACTGCACGACAACACTGTAATTATTGATTTTTACGGAATAATTCAATGTGTGTAGGAACCAGAGTTTTTGTAGCCAGTTTCTAGCAGTCCTGTTGTTGTTGTTAGCAGTACCATTAGCACAGTGACTTTGAACCAACAATTAAAGTTTTACATTTGTGTACTTTCAAAAGATGCCTCTGTGTTTTAATTTAATACATTCATGTTACCTTGTTTAAGTGGCACTCACACTAAAATTAAGAAATATAATTTGCTTTTTCAGAAATTTAGGTCTACATGAAGAAAATAAGTCACAAGATAGTAGCTGCCTATCATAGTGGGATTTTCCTTTACTCGGGTTTAATTTTCTGTCAGCACATATTTACTGTAAAACTGTGTAAAAGATCTCATTCTAAATTGCAAGCCAGACAAGAATTTTTTTTTTTAAAGAGTTCAAATAAAACAAACAAAACTATAATTTCATGCAAGTGTCTGGGAGACAAGGCTAATTGAAGCCTGTTTCTAGTAGCCTTGTTGTTAGCAGTAAAAGTGTACTACAGAGCTAGTAAGATAGATAACTAGCTAGCTAGTTAGTAGTAAGGTAATAAAAATATGTTAATGTTAACATTAACACATGCACTATGCACCTTATTCTCCTAAATGTGGATAATGTTGGAGCAACTGAATTTGCAGCTGGCATGAAAATATCTAATCTAATCTAATCTAATCTAATCTAATCTAATCTAATCTAATCTAGTCTTCTTCAAAAAAATTAGTTGTCCCTCACTATAAATCGGTTCACCTTTCGCGGCCTTGCTGTTTCGCGGATTTTTTTTAAGTGCAATTTTGCATGCTTTTTTTTTACAGTGTATGAACGCGCATTGTGTTCTGCGTCCTGATTGGCTAAGGGAGAACCTGCACATTGTGTTATGTGTCCTGATTGGCTAAGGGACTGTAGACCATTGTCAATCAATCTCCTCCATGCCGTGTCCCCTGTACAGTACAGAATGCGAAATTGCCAAATGCCAATTTACATAAATGTTCGATTGCTAGCAGTGTGACTCTGAATTGTTGTATGTTTGCAAGTTTTCTCCCCGACAAAACCCACAATGTCGACGAAACGTTCTGCACCGACAAAGGCACCTGCGGTCGCACCCAAAAGGCAGAGGAAGATGCTAACCATCGCACAAAAAGTTGGACTTACAGCCTTAAAACATATATAATAATTGTAAAGAATAAAGCTGACTACTTCATGGATTTTGCCTAATTTTAGAACGGAACCCCCGCGATAAACGAGGGACCACTGTATACATGTTTTATTTTTGTAGATAATAGTTATGTAGGGATGTCTATATAATATTTATTTGGGGTCATACTGAACCTTTGGCTCAATACAACCATTTTTGGAAGGTAAACAGCATAACCAGAGAAGGGCAAATTCAGCCTCGAGAAGATGATACAAACACAGGCAGAAAAGTACAAAACATCTGAACATTGACTGTCCCTTCAAACTGCATCTTACTCATTTTTTCTGTCTCCTTCTTTTTCTTTAAGTCATATGAATGTACTAAATAAACGGGAATGACTCGTCACATAAGGAGCACACATGGTGAGTCAGATGTGCTGAAGCGGGAGGAGAGGTGGAGAGGGGGGATTTTCGATGTCGGTATGTCAGTTCACAGATGTCAAGCACAAGGAATAATGTTTCTGTGTGGAGGTGTGTGTGTGCACGTGTATAATCCTGTGACAAATGGTTGCAAACACGTAACTTTGATTAACAGCCAATGAGGTCATGTTGCAATGTCAGCCAAAAGTCCAGACCCTGCTGGAGCCATCATTAACCTACACACACACACACACGTGCACACACACACGTGCACACAACAGCACACACAGAGCGATAAGAGCTAATTTTTCTTTTCTGCAGGATTTCCTATATGTGTATGAGTATGAAGTACATGACCACTGCATTAGACGTAAATCACACACCTCTTTGCATTAACGAGTAAATCGTACTTTTGAAAAAAAAATAAAGCTTCCTAATAAAAAAGAATAATGGGGAAAAGGAGTAAATGGGATCAATTTAGTCTAGAAATAAAAAAAAAAGGTTAGATTGGTCACTACAGATGGAGGAAAAAATCAAGACCATGAAATGAAGAAGAGAAGATTAAAAAAGGTAACCACTATCAATCTGCACTTACCTCTGCACTCTTTCACTCTTTTGTTCCTCTTCTCTCTTACCTGTGATGACTGAACCACCTACCTACATAACAAGAACTGAAAGTGTTCCTCTTTACCCTCCATTTACCGGCCGGATGGTAACTTTTATTTCACATCTGAGCACTCCTCAAAGATTCATTATCCTGCTTCTCTTTCCAAACTCATAGAACATGAATTCACATTACAGATGAGTCACAGTAAAGACTAAATGACAGGAACAGACAGGACCAAATCAAATTACTACAGCTATATTTCTAATGGTGCTGCATTTTTCTGAGAGTTATAACATTGGTTTACAATATGGAAATTAACAATAATGCAGGGATTTGGATTGCAGTACATTTGAGTGTGCAGAAAATCAAGGTATTTTCATCAGCTTATTTGCAGCTACACTTAACCTATAAATACCCAGCGCTACTTTTGTGGCAGTTCCCAAATGTTTTTTACTGAATGTAAAAGCAAGCATCTACAGCCACTGTCATTAGTCAAACTCCATGGGTTTTACTGGTGAATCGGCTGCAGAAGACGACGGTGTTTCAACATTCACTTTGGAGGCTCTGAATGTCCACATGAGTCATATCTGATGACCGTGAAAAGATGACAAACTGTATTTTTCCTGAATTGTTTCGACGTATTGATGGGCTTAGTGGTTCTTAAGTTACCAAAACATTTTAGTTCAGTAGAAGGTTTTGGTTGCTGGTGGCTGTTTGGGTTAAATCTGACTCTTTTTACAATATAGAAACTGACAATAATGCTGGGGTTTGGGTTGAAGAAAATGTTGCGTGCAGAAAATCAAACTATACTATCTTCATCAGCTTGTTTGCAGCTACATTTACAGCCATTATCTTAGACCCTCGCTCTTAATTTCTTTATTTGTTCCTCAAATCTTTTTTTTTTTTTTTTTTAGAATATTTTATTTTGGTTTTTCACAAGATGACAATACAGTTCTATACTTACAAGACAAAACGACCTCCCCGACGCTCAACAACCGGGCCGGAGACAGCCGGTCACATACGCACAAGGGGAAAAGAAAAAAAATGAGAGAGGAAAAAAAAAAGGGGGGGGGGGCTGTAGGAGACAGACACACGGTGACCTCGCACCTCCTAGGTCCTACAAGATTGTTGTCGGACCTTGTTCCTCAAATCTGAACTAAAACCTCACTCCTGTCCACTCAGGACTGGATAAGTTTTCTCACCTTGGGGTATTTTCTTCCTCTTTCTACGTTTGTGAAGATTACAACCAAAATGATTAACTGATTAATCGACTCAAATTGATGAAAACGATTTTCCTTAATTGCAGCATTGTTTCCTTAATTTTGCTGCCACTAAGCAGTGGTTCTGCTGTTGTGTTCCACTGATTTTTACTGTGATGCACATGGAGAGTAGCTAAAAAGAGACAAGGACAAAAGGCAGAACATGTCTATATGCTCACTTTTCTTTATTGGAACAATCACTTACTACTTAAAACTTTCACATTTTCACACAAACATTACAAATATCTGGCTTTGTTTTTTTTTTTAGTTGTATATTAGTTCCATCTTAAGTTTGTAGGAAGTTAATAAGTGAGGACTGCAGTGTGCATGTTGTTTGTAGATGTCATTTGACTGACTTGTTTGACTGTTGTTTATATCTATACATAGTTTTATATATACTTTTATACTGTTGTTGTTGTTATTGTTGATAATTCTATGTAGATATTTTATTTTAGCCTTTTACTTTTATACTTTTAGTGGTTGTTGTTTCAACCTGTTCTGGAATAAAGGACACATTATTATCTTTTTTGACTCAAATAATCATTTAAGTGAATCGACTTGAACAATCAATCGATGAATCGATTACAAAAATATTCAATAGTTGCAGCTCTAGTGAAGATACCTCCTCCTTATTACACACAGTCCCTTGTTTTATGGCTCTTATTGTCCTTCCTGTCATCGCTCCATCTCCTCTTGTGTTTTTTCATCTCGCTCATCTTCTCCTTTATGATGCCTTTTCTATCAGGCTGTGCCACGTTGTTCCTCTCTCCATCAGTTTCCATCCGTTCTCATGCGCTCTCTTCTTTCTTATCTGACTCTTCACAGCTGTCTGCAGTGTCATTCACACTTTACTGACGACGGCGAGTCGGCCTGTCTCCCTCACTGTCCTTTTTTCCTAATGTTTCTCATTTGCTCTCTCATTCTTTCTCTCTGTCCCTCTATCCATCAGTCTAACATACCTCCCCTGGGGCTGGCATTTTCTATCCCATAATTCTTTACTCTGGTCCTCTGATGATTGCCAATTCCTAGGTTTAGGCCTGGATGTGACATCCACATTTCTAAGGTCACCTTGTATATGTGAGTTTCCCTAAGTTTTCAAAATCAGCTACACATATCTTCTTAGTTATTGTATTGAAGGCATTATTTCATTTTCTCCTCCATTTGATGAAGTAATGCAGTTAACAGACACAACTTTAACACTTCTACACACACTACACTACCCAGACCACTTCTATGGTATTTTGATTTTAACAGTTATAATTCTTAAACCTTATAAACTGAAGAAAAGTGCCACCATAAAATAACATATTCTCTGTTGTTTAGCAACTTTGACCAGCCCTAAAAACCCTGGTTTCCATGCTGTAAGTCTACGTCCAATGGTTGCAGATAAAAGAAAAAAAGAAAGAAAAAAAAGATTACCAGGCACAGCAACAAAAGTGTAAGTGGGTGGAGGATACTTTAAAGAAACAAGATAAAATAAAAAAAATAAATAAAAAAACATGGTCACTGCCAAAACTGCCAGCTAATCTTATTGTATATAAATAGCAAAATAATAAGAGAAAAAGTGAAGAAGAATGTTAAAAGGCATATTTTCATTAGAAAACAATGACTAGGAAAAGTGCCTATAACGGCTTTTGCCTTGAATATGTTGTTGGTAAAAGATATTTTTATCTTGTCATTTGGGGTGGTCTGTTTTAGTGCTTTGCATTTTACTGATCAGTTTATCACTTTTCTGTCAAACCTGTATTATAGTGTTGTATGAAAAGCGCCACATGAGGAAGATTTATTGATGTGACCTGCTGGGCAGCTCCATGTTTCTTCTTATCTTCACAGAAACGTATGTAAATACAACATCTCCAGTCAGTTGCAAAGCGGGGCTGTCATTTTGGATAATGTGATTTGAATAAGTTAGCGTTTTTGCTGTCGGTTCACTAGACATTTAATTTATTATGTAGGTGAAAGAAAAGGCATCTTATGTTCTAATCAAGAAATATTTATTCTGTCAATCAAAATGACCTCAACCCAGATTGTATTATAGTGGTGAAAAAATATGGATGGGAGACACCTGGGAGTCAGAGGCTCTTTTCTGTAGCAGAAAGTGATTTCACAATAAGCACTGCTAATGCATAAAAGATAAGCCACACACAACTGTTTCATCTGATTTTATTGATTTTCATTTGGGTTTTATTGCTTATAACATACATATCTCTCAGCCCACATTGTAACACACTCCACGGTGGTAAACAACCAATGTAGTGTGTGATGGTATAATTATGATGGGATATGATGAGTTTCACTGGCTTCAAATAGATAAACTATGCCTTTGAAAATAGAAATCTTCTATCTTATGTACACTGGCCGAGAGCGTAAAGTCTGGACTGTGTTTCAATGGAAAAAGATCATGTGGTGATGAGTCCAGATTGAGCATCTTCCCCAATAATGGGTGTTTTAGGATTAGAATCGAGGTGGAAGAAGTGAAGAGGTTATGTATCCAAAAAATTAGGTCAGCAGATAACCTGGTTATACTGAATGACCAGGTCTATGAATGGAGTTATCTTCCCTGATGGTATGGACATATACCAAGATGAAGATGCCAGGATTCATCAGCCTCAAATTGTGAAAGAGTGGTTCAGGGAGCATTTTCACACATGGAGTCCACACCTGAACCCCATCGAGACTCTCTGGGATGTGATGGAGACTTTAGGCAGCAATCCAACTCTCTCATCATCAATACAAAGTCTTGGCGAAACATTAATCCAACTATGGATGGAATCAAATGGTGTGAGATTACATAAAACTACTGAAATTAGGCCATGGTGAATATGTGTCAGAGTCAAATATAAAGTCAAACAACAATTTATTAATATTACTAATATACACTGTTGTTCATAAAGTTGGAATCAAATACTTTTAACTTCTTCTCATGAAATGATTGTGACAATATCATTTATTATAGATAAGTAAAGTGTAACAGGGACTCAGTATGTAATCATTGTACCTGGTCAAATGTGATTACTGATGTGTATAAATAGGAATAAAAAGACGAAAGTATATTAAATTAGGCAATTATTCCAACTGTATGGGCAACAGTGTATATATAGCCAGTTGAATGATAGATGTACAGATATTCTGTTAATACATCTTTAGTGTGTCCTAGTTAAAGCATAATGTTTTAATGGATGACTGTCACTTTTGGAACCATATTAATAGGATATAGTTGTGATGCACAGAACAAGTCGAAATGAATGACTGATTAAAACAGATCTGTATAAGAGAGCAAACATAAGATATGACCCAGGTTTGTTTTAAGGTAATTTTGTGGATGGATGGATGGATGGATGGATGGATGGATGGATGGATGGATGGATGGATAGATAGATAGATAGATAGATAGAT
>JAPQRQ010000006.1:14187657-14218338 GCA_037367365.1 Apogon talboti
GATAGATAGATAGATAGATAGATAGATAGATAGATAGATAGATAGATAGATAGATAGATAGATAGATAGAAAGAACAGTTTTATGTCTGTGAAATAAGGACTGCCTCTATTAAAATCCATAAAATAGAATGTGAGATGGCACTGATGGTTGAATGCACCTGTTGAATGACAGATCCAAGCTGCTGAATGATACTGCAGCCTTACTATATGTGTATCACAAGAAAATGATGGCCAATGTCACAATGTCTTCATGTAGAAAAGTAGTTACATATACTCTAGTATGTTTTAAGATTCTCCAGTCGTTCACACACCCAAATCTCACAAACACTGAGTTCATATGCAGACTAACCCCTGGACCACGCTCACTCCGCAGCTTGAACTTTGGTCCATGAGATGTGCGGGACCATGCGGTGTCCATTTACTTGTTTTATATAAACCCAGGTTCACCAATCAGAGAGCATCCTCCACTTCTTTAGAATATTAATGCAGACTTTTGCCACTATGGAGAACAAAGGTGAGAGAGTCACGTCTGCTGAGTTAATCCTGGTGGTGTCAAACAGGCTCAGGTTGTATTTTCACAAAGGCTGGAGGAGACACGGTGGACCACTACCAAAGACAGACAGGTAGATAGTTAGGCTCATTATTAGGGAAGCATGCAGACTTACAGATGGACAGACAGATGGACAGACAAAGTATACATGAATAGAATATTAAAGCCTTTACAAACAGCCATGTGTGTCTGTGAGAGCGGTGTGATAAGTAAAGATAGATGACAGAAAAAAAGAGCGATATCACAAAACAAAAATATGCAAAAGAGAAGGGTAAAAAGGGCACGAGGCAGAGTATGTAGTGCAGTGAATTGACTTAATTACATCTATTGCTCAGCTCAGAAAGATCTAATTCATGTTTCTAACATCAGCTACATTAATTAGAAGCAATATCTGAGCTATTGTGTCCTTCCCCAGTGTCATTCAGCCTTCATTACAGCCACTTTGATACTGAAATGAAGCAGCCTTCAGCCGGATTGTGGCCATTATACCACAGAGGCTTTCTGCTATTCAGCTAAAATTACACAGTCAAGTTCCTTTTGGGTTTAGCTTGCTCTGTCTGGATGGATGATTTGTAATTTTGAATGTATATTTGTATGTGTGCCTCCTGCATACTGATGTGCACTGGCGTATTTGTCTACGTTTTTCAGTCCATTCATAATGGTTTGATGTGGTGGTCAGTGCCATCTACCCTTTTGGGTGTGTATATTTGTGTGTGTTTTGTGAAAAGGATTCACAGGAAGGCTTTAGAGACATAAAAGACAGTTCTTTAAAGCAGCAGAAAGGTCCCTCAGGCTCTGACAAATTAAAACACTTCTAGTAGAGTGAAAATGGCAAAGCGGCAGCAGCACAAACAAGGACACATGCTTTTAAAGATGCACACATAAGATGACAAGGTTTATTGATATTAAAAAGCAGATAAAAACCCATTAGCATTAACAGCTATTTAAACACTATGCCGTGATTCTAAAAAGCAGGACTTATTGAAATATCTAATTTATAAATATCAAAAAAATATTAAAGGAGCTTTATGTAGTATTTCTACAATATGATATATATTAAGAGTTCTACAGATTTGCCAAAGAAGCCAATCTACTGGATTATAGAGATATGTTGTGGATTTGTGTGACCACTAGAGGGAGTAGTGAGTCTATCTGCTGGTCTCCCATGGTGACGAAAACTAACGACATGAGGCCGTTAGACTCAGAAAGTGAAGAGGTAAGAAACAACTTTTGGATTCAAAGAAAGTGACAGAGTGATAAAAGTTAGGACACTGTTGTTGTTTTCACCATGGACACAGCTGGAAATGAAAAGAATGGAGTTCGGTGTTGAAATCACAGCATTTCCTGTACACATATAAGTTTGATTTTGAGGCTTATGGCAGTTATTTTGTGATGTTATTATCTTTGCTAAGTTGCTATTTGTTAATTTACAATTCAGACTCAACTGTGACAGTTCTGACCTTGTTTGGATGATTCCAAACTGATTTTTAGTGCAGCTATTAACAACACGAACTGTACAGAAAAAAGAAGGGATTTGTTGTTTTACTTTGGCTGTTTTCTGTCCTAAAACAGAGCTAAACAGAGTGTAATTTAAATGTCTGTCAAAATAATCAGTTAGGAGTTTTTGAAGGAGAAAACCTGATGATATCATAATACAGATGTGTGTGTGAACAATAAGCTTAATACTTTATTCAGTGACTGATATAATCTGTGGAGATGTAGTGGTAATTTGTTAGTGGTTTTGGTAGTTGTATATGCTCCACATACTTTGGAATATTAATACTGCATATAGAACACCTTTAAGTGCTGTATGTGTTTATGAGTACGTGTAATTTGCGGAGACAGACACTACTTTGAGAAATGTCATGGAGTTGCTGCTTTTCTTTAATATATTCTTAATTATTATCTTTTGCCTTATAAACACTAGAGCATTTGAGTTAAGTTTTTAATATATCCCACTAATTTATAGTAAGTGTTTTGTTCTTGTTTACTCCCATCTAAATCTATTGAAAAATACAATACAGCATCTGGGCTTTTATGCAGTACTGCACATGATAGGTCTGTTAAACGATTCCAGATTCTCAATAGTGAGACAAGACCAGGGATCTGCAGCTATTTAGTCAGAGCTTTTGTTTTATGCCTTTTCACTGTAATAGCAAGAAATGTGTGCAGTGCAGTGAGACTAATATGCAGTTCCTTTGAATTCGAGTCATAACAGTGTGGCTTAGTGCAACTGCTGCATGTGAATAATTTAGATGCTTGATTTTCTACCAATACTGGAAAATGCTCCATGAAAACAGCACTTTTCGACAAAGCCATCTGAAATTTAATCAGACCTGTTCCTGTTTAAGCTCCATGAGTAAAACTGCCAATTTCATAATTGAAGAAGCATGTTATCCAAGGTTTTACTCCTCAGAAACGGCCTTCACACACACAAATACAACTCCCCATATGCACCTTTTATCCCTTTTGAATCTGTTCCAGTGAGTGACACCTTTAATCCACTTTCAATCGCACCCCCCCCACACACACACCTTTCCACTCCATCATCTTTTATTCTCCATTTCACTTATCTAACAAATCTGCTGTACTGTTCACCTATTAGCAAAACTTTAATTTCAGCACTGCAGCTAAAACATCCCATCTGAAGCTGTTAACCTTGAGATAACTGATTCTGCATGTTTCAGACAAATAACTGTACTTCATTCATATCTTCTATTCACACCACTCATTCTAACCACATAAAAGCTTTTCTAACTTTAAAACATTCAAAATGACTAATTTACGTGATATGTCCATCCTAAAGTTTAATACCTTTCAAACCAGTAACATTTCACAAGTTGCTCTAAAGAAAACCAAAAACTGCAGTCACACAGATAAGTGTACATTTCACAGTATAACTGAGTATAAGCTGCAGGTTTTTGTCATTGAGGACATTTATGTACATGCACAGCTTAGTCCAGCTATGGTTGTAACTCAACTAAGCTTTAATTGGACTGTCTTTGTCTCAGTATACATGCATGGGAGTATAATCAATTCATTATTGATCATCATGATCATCATCACAATTATCATGTCTCCTCTGCTACAGTAGGTGGCAATATGCACTCCTTCAGTTTGTTGGTTGTGGGCCATTTCTGGTTGACCTACGGCACTGCAATTGTCAGTATCGAGCTAGTAAGTTAGCAACACAGAGGTAAACTGGCATGACAATGGACCATGTTAAAAATTTGCACATAGAGTACTTTATGTCTGCTCTAATTTTGTGCAGATGAGATGCATGATGCAGAGCTTCAGAACATGAGCAGAACACCTGGTCCTGTTACAATCCAACTAGTCTGTGTACATACAGGTGTAGATTCTTTTACTTTTACTTTTCAGTCTTTTACTTTTACTTAAGTTATTGCTTGTGCGTATCAGCAGCAGGAGGCGTGGAGTGTGGGTGTATGTGTGTGTGTGTGTGTGTGTGTGTTGGGGGGGTACCGATTTTGTATTTTTTCTCCTTCTTTTTTTTTTATATGTAAAGCACTTTGTGCTGCATTTTACTGTATGAAAAGTGCTATACAAATAAAGATTGATTGATTGATTGATTGATACAGGTGTAGATTGACTTTCAATCGCATCATCTGGGTGTGTTAGCCCCACTATTAAAACTTCAATTTCAGTCGAGCCAACATGATTACAACATGATATATTTTTTTTAGGTGTCATATAAACCTACTGATGAAATTCCAAAATGTTAGCATATTGTAATTCAAGTAGTCTGACAGGATTTGACAACTCTACCCACTTCTGTGAGCTCTACGCTTGTAGCACAGATGTCGGGCTGATCACAGGTATCTTCAGGTCGGTAGATGGGTAGGACTCACCAATCACTGATCATATTCAGTCTAATGTGACTCTGCTGATCTACTCTGTGCTATGACATAAAAGCTTGGAAACGTGACTTCCCATAGCGATGTTGTAAAACTGGTTCAAGCTTCCAAGGCACATATTAAAGAAACAAAACCCAGGTGTGTCAAAGCAAGAAGCTCCTTTTATGTTTCAACTGTAAACACAACCAACACCAACAAGATAGCAATTCATACTGACTGGTTATGTAGGAAGGGCTGCTCATTAACTTGACTGGATTATACTGTTTGTAATGTTATGTTGTATGAATAAACACAAAATGGAACAGAAAGGGAAAATATACAAAATATATACACATAGTCCAGCCTGTTTTACATAAACACATATAAATAATATATTCACATTTACACAGGTGCATACATGATAATTCTCCTGTCAGTATCCCTAACCACAGTACTAGGGTCCTTAAATGGCACCTCACTGGTCCTAATGTGTGTGTTGCGTGCTAATACTAATTTCCAGTGTTAATGCTGATGTTAATGCCAGGTACTGTGTTTGTGTGTGTGTGTGTGTATTCGGCTGTGTAAAATGCAGAGACTGAATCTCCCTACAGGGATAATAAAGTGAGTTAACCTTTAACCTTTAGCCTTTGAAGCCAACACGAAAAACACCTTTCTACCCTGTGTGTGTGTGTGTGTGTGTGTGTGTGTGTGTGTGTCCACCCTCCTGGAACCATATATCAGGTTGCTAAGTCCCAGGGGGAATCTTTTGCCCTGAACACCTAATTAGTGGAGTCACTGGCAGAGGTGAGTTTGTCATGCTTTGTTTGCTTAGATTACAATTGAATTCTACAGTTAGCACGAGGTTCTAACTATATTCAATATAAGAGATTACAAAATGATACTTTTATAAAGACACTAAGATTAACCATTCAAACACAAAGCACCAACAAACAATTCAATCATCAATTAACATATCTGGAGATACTAAAGGTGTGCATGGTTTAAAGCTCAAAGACCTTAAAAAGCCACTGGTGACCAAAAGTATCTACTGATTTAAAATGTTTGATAACTTTTGAACCACTAATCTTGTCGATAGTCTTTAATAATTCAGGTAAAATGCAGTTTCTCAACTTTTAGGCAACATCAGATTTGACCCATTTGGACGTCCACAGGCTCTGTAGTGAACATGGAAACACCTTCATCTTGATTCACCAATAAAACCCATGTAGTTTGATAAATAACAGTGGTTGTAGATGTCTGTTTTTACCTTCAGTTGAATGTATATTTTGCAAAAAAATAAATAAATCACTTTTTCTTCAGTTTTCTCTGTTCTGATATAACAGAATTAAATATAGATGCAAAATACACAGACTAATATTGCAGTAAATTATGATAAAATACAGAGAAATGGTTAAATGTGGAGAGTAAAAATTGTAACTCAACAGGAAAGTAGTTCTAGGTCCCATCGTTACACACATGAAACAACTCCATTTTGTCTATATTTATATAGAGGGGAAAGAGCTTCAGAGGGGAGGTGTGTATTTTCATTTGCGGCGTTTCTCTGTGTGATTTCAGCTCCTGCAGCTTTAACATCCAATCATGCATTTGTATCATGTATAAAATGCTGAGCAGTCACCTGATCTCAACCCGACTGAACACCTGTGGGAGAGTTTTGGACCCATGACAGCGCTCACCACTGTCATCATCCAAACGCCAAATGAGGGAATATCTTTCAGAAGAAATCACTCCTTCCAGCAGAGTTCACAGACTGTAGAATCAATGCCAAGGAGCCCTGGAGCGGTTCTGGTGGCATGTGGTGGCCTAACACCTTACTGAGGTACATTGTGTTGCTTTTTTTTTCCTTCTACAATTTGTCATCCATCTGTATATTTTAACAGAACATCAGCTCTGTTGAGAAGACACAAGCATCTGATATTAAATGTGAGTTGGTTCAAGCAGGAAACAGAAATGAATTAGACCCATTTCGCCCACGCAGGATGGGAAAAGCTCTTTAATACAGCCACACTCCTATTAATTATGAAATGGACGTTGGTAATACGAGTTGTAAGAATACATGATTTACTGGGCTGATTGTGCAAAACCACTGGTCTGGTCTTTTAATCACTGAGGGATAAAAGTATTAATGGCTAAGTATAGCCAATAAACATTAACCCATAAAGACCCAGTGCTATTTTTGTAGCAGTTCCCAAATGAATTTTTTTTTTTTATCTATTTAACCTTTCTTAAGTGATTTATCACTATTTATTATAATTTTATCCTCTGTATTATGCATTTTTTCAGCAAAAATCTGGTATTTTCCTACATTTAATTCACTAATCATGTAGATGTTCATAAAAGCTCAGATTAAAGTTGAGGGTTAATATTTCAGAAACAGAAAACTGAAGAAAAAGTGACTTTTTCAGCAAAGATATCGACAACTAAACATAAACCAAGTGTCTCCATCCACTGTCATTGATCCAACTCCATGGGTTTTACTGGTGAATCAATGTTGTAGAAGATGACGGTGTTTCCACGGTAACTATGGAGCCTCTGAACGTCCAAATGGGTTGTATCTGATGACCATGAAAAGATGATAAACTGCATTTTACACCTATTTTTTAATTTTTTTTTTTATTTTTTACCTTTATTTAACCAGGTAAGTTAGTTGAGAACTGATTCTCATTTTCAATAACGACCTGGGCGTATATAGAGACAAACAACCAATCACTCTCACATTCACACCTATGGCCAATTTAGAATAACCAATTGAGTATACAATTCAGTGTATTGTACATGTATTGATAGGATTAGTGGATCAACAGGTATTAAACAGTTTAAATCAGTAGATGCTTTTGGTCACCAGTGAATGTTTGGGTCTTTATGGGTTAAAAATGAAATGTACACACTGGTATATGATGTAAGGGCCAGTGTTTATCATTTTTACATTAGATGCCGTTGATTTCCTTTTACTTCTGAACAAAAACAATGTGTGTATCTGTCAACAACACCTGCTGTATTAAAATAGTAGGTTATCTCACACACAAATACAAAGGAACACACACACAGTCTTGTCCAACCTTTCTCCAGCCAGTGTGTCATGCACTCACTATTATCCAATATTCACACACCCGGCTGAAAAGACTGCTTTGGTTAAAATTTACAACCCCATGCATCTTAAGCTTGTATGTTTACTGCTTGAAATGGCAGGATGAAATCAAATTCATTACAAGGCCCTACATCATTCTTGAGCTGCCTGCCAAGGGCTTTATGTTCACGCTGCAGTTAGCTCAGCTTCCCACCATGGAAATACTGAACAGGAAGTAACGGCGGGTGTGTGTATTTGCTTAGCATGTTAATTTTGAGGTCTCTGTGTAATACAAGTGTCAGGCGAGGGCTGTTTGTAAATATTTTCAGCCTGGGACTCTATTCTATTTAGCCTCTCTCTGTGGTACCCGACTCATTAAAACATATTGCTTTTCCTGCCTGTTTCCCATTTTGGATCTAAACCTGGAGCGGTGGCAGCCCGGCCGCTCTGATACGGGCTGAATGTGTAGCACATTATGAGTTATGAGATGCAGTACAGTTTGGGATTAAATTCACTGTTATCTTTTTTACACGATGCAGGCTTGCTCTCGCCTCCGACGAGGAGTCTCACTACAAGATGGCCAGAGAGAAAAATCTGTGAATATGGAGCTGTGGTTTTCTCTGCCTCCTCCATCCCCCCCCCGGTCGACTCAGTCTCTCTCTTTTAAACTTGTATCTCCTCGCGTACCTCCTTTTTCTCTCTATCTCTGTTTTTCTATTTTATGTTTCGCTTCTCTTGTGCCTAGTTTTCCCCTCTGCTCCAGTAATCTAGATTTTAACACTAACCTGAGTGGGTTTACATCTCCTGACAGATTTACTGTAAAACTCTTCACTTTCTCCACCCCTCTACTTTTGTCTGCTCCATGTCCCCTTGTTGTTCCGCATCCGTCTTCCACCTCCTAAAATACACCCTTTTTTTTGTACCTTTCCCTTTTCTTGCGCTCCTCCTTCTCTCTTTTTTCCAGACCTCCTTTCCCTCTCCCCACCTCCACAATAAGAGTGACGAGATAAGAGATTGCATTTCTCCGCTCAGCAGTCCGAACTTGAAGAGGGTGTCATGTTTAAGGAGGGGAGTACCTGACATCACACATCAAACCTTTGTAACATTTCAATGGGCTTCCTATTTCTCCCCGCCACATCTTGTCAGACATCAGCCTATTATTGACAGATTGTGGATTAGAGGTGGAGGGGGAACCCAGGGCTTTCAGCAGATTGCTGCTATCTGTGTTTGCTGCTATCTACAGTGCAGAGCGCTATGGGACAAATGCTTGAGGAGGCAATAGGATTTTCTCTGCTTGGATGACTGTGTATAAGCAATGTCAGGTTGTTGTACAGTGTGGACTTGACAATAGGTACAAAGAGAGAGGTCAGACTGAAGTGAGAAACAAAGAAAGGCAAATGACAGGAGAAATCAACCCCAGGAGCAAATGAAGGAAGTGATAGAGGAAACCTGGAGAGGAAGGAAACAATTCATCATAAAGAAAGAAGCATAGAGGACAGAACTACTGATAAAAGAAAGGCTAAGGACATGGAATTCCAAAAATATTTTCAGTAACTTTTTATATGTACAGTAGTGGCCTCTCAGCCAAGACAATACAAGACCTAGTAGTAGCAAATGAAAGTTGAAATCATGATTACATATGAAATAACATATTTAAGTTTGATTCATATTATGTTTAGTGATGTACACTCACATCATGTCATTTCATTCAAATGAAGTAGAAAAGCAAAGTCCCACCCCTTCTGTTTGAGACCCGTGGGGCCTGATTTTACCATATAATATTGATGTACAAGTAAAATTGAAATCATTGGCAGGAGACAGATGAAGTTTTTAATCCCGTTTCAGTTATATTGTCATTTATACATGTGATATTTTTCCAATTCAACTGATATTTTTATTGTTGAATGTTAAAATATTAGACTGTGGAAATCTGGAAAGACTACAATACCCAAAAGTTGCAGTGCCTCGACTCAGTGAATATGTCTCTACAGCTTCAACATGCGCAGACTTGGGGTGGTTTTCAATTCTTATAATGTTTTTTCACCTAGCTTTTGAAGGACAAAGTGAAATATTCTGAGGTGATAGTTGTTTAACTGTTGGAGACGTGTGATAAGAGTCTACTGAGCCATTTCTGTCAAGACTAGGTCAGTTTACCACCATTATTACAACAAAATACAACTATATTGAAGCATCAAATTGTCTTCTAAATTGGAAACATATTGTTAGTCTCATAGCGTAATTGCCTTAGTCTGATTTTTTTTCAAGACAAAACCAATGATGCAAAATGAAACAGCAGTGTTAGGAGTGTAAAGGTATGCAGATATAACAATTTGGCCAAAAATATGACTTAGGCAATTATGCTATGAGGCTAACGATATGTGTAAATGACACATCTAGGTGTACCCGCCTTCATCTGTTGGTAGCTAGGATAGACTCCAGACCCACTCAAGGATTAGATGGATTGATTGATGGATTAATGGACTGATGGATGGATTGTTTGTAAACATCTTGTCACCATTGACTGCTGTCCATATAAGTGAAGTCCCATGTGGTGGGACTTCAACTCTCCACGGTCTCAAGTGATGTCAAATGTTAATGTTGGTGAGGAGGATAGGATACTACTGACAGGTGACCATTGGGTAAAATTACAGGTTGAGTTTGAACATTTTTCTAAACATGTAATAAAATAAAACATAAGTACACAAGGCAGCAAACTGTGATTTGTTAATATTTTAATATGAAAATGTGGCATGTGTTTTGCGTAGTTAAGTAGGAGTACTTTTATCTCCATTTTTATATACTTTCCATCAGTAGAATAGCTGTCTTCAGAGTACCCAGCTGGCCTTAGTATATCAATATTACATTGCTTCAAATCCAGGCTCTTGAAAAGCAATGTGGCTTGTTTCAGCTACCATTCCACCCCGGCTACAGTTACATGAATACTAGTCACACTGTGTTGACTGAGATTGTGACAAATGCTATGCTGAAATCCCATTCCTGTTTTTCTTCTTTGTTTTTCTTTTTTGTTTTCCTTCTATTTTCTCTGCCCATTTTTCTGGTCTTATTCCTTTCTTCTGTCGCTCCCTCCTCCATACTATCCTTCATCGCCCTTTTCATCCACTTATTTAATAGTTTTTCTTCACTCTATTATCTCCCTTCTCTCCTGATTTCATTAACTTCATCTTTACCTTTTCATCTATATTTATCCATCTATCTCCCCTTCCTCCCACACCTTGACACCCACCACATTATCTCCCCCCACTCGTCGCCCCAGTCTAGCTGTTTACCGAGCACCCACCCTGTCATCTGCGCCGTGACTGATGCTGAGCCGGCCCCATTCCTCTCCACAGTGTCACCAGTCTGCCTTCAAAATTCAATCATTTAGTGAAACTGCAGTCCTGCACCATCTCTCATCTCCACCATTCTGGCTCTGAGTGAGAGCCACCACTGGCACGGCCCTACTGATGCCCTGTCGAGATATTAAACAGTTTGGACACTTGAAACATTTTAACTCTGATATGTTTTGATGGCTTTCGCTGGTCTCTCGGGTATGATAGCAGCAGCAGTCCTATTTCAGGAAGTGGCGGGGTAAAGGTTTTGCTCGAGCCAAACTCGAGCTAAACTAAGCTGAAGAGTCACACCTGAGAGGATATTTAGCGCTTACTTTCTGAGCTGCTGGATGTTAATAATACATATAAACTGTTGAGTGTAAAGTGCGTTTAGCTAGTGGCTGCGTTACATAAGATAAAGTCAATATGGTTTGAGAACTGACATGATGCATCTTGATCGTGTCACCCAGCACAGTGTCATTAAAAACCATTAATGTCATGACCAGGACTCTGTACATATGCATAGACTGTTGAAAGCTGCCCACCAACTTCTCCACCAGTGATCTATAATCTATCATACGCACGATAGATAAAAGCAGCTCATACAACAGTAAGACAAAAGCTCTCTAAATTACACCAGGCCTGCTTTGACTTAAAACTAATGTTCACTGTCTGAGTGCAGCAAATGTTTCTGATTTGGTTCGACTCGCATAGAAATCCATGAGCTATTCTACATTGAAGGTGAAGTTTCTTGGAAAAGACAGTAGAAGCTCATAAGTCACATGGATTATTTATCAAGGTTACAGTCCAAAAATCGATTATTTCTAACCTCTCTGTCAGTCATCTTGGTTATATTTCTAAGTATATTCACTGTTGAAGCGACTACATGAAACAAATCTGTAATATTGTAATGACTACTACTAGTGAAGCTGAATTTACGACTTAAATTTAAGGACTGAAAAGAGTCTCGGAGTAAAATTAAGTGAAATTATATTTTATCTCCCTGAAATACCCCACACCAGCCTTTGTCCTTTAAGTATAAGTGTAGGTCTGGGATCCTAGAAACCTCTGCTGAGCCTTCTGGTGGTGTCATGGGTCTAATTCAACAAAACATCTGTGAAGGGAGGTGCCAACTTGATAACCCCAGCATGCAAGAGCCTGAGTGTGTGACTCACATGCTCAACACTGGAACATTTAGATAAGGTACAGAATGAATGCTGGTGCCTTTCAGATGGTCTAGTGGATTTATTATTGTTTTGTGGTGTCCTCTATGGTCGCCATTTGGGGGTTTCATTCCTTGGACCTCTAGATTGGTGTTCTGTATGTAAATGTTGTCCTTGGATAATTACACAAGGGATTACAACATTAAATCCACTGTAGCCTTTTTATCTTGTATGTCCTCAACATGAAAAATATTATGGCTTAACATCCTCAAATGAGCTGGATTTTATTATCTGAAAACAATTTCACCGTTGTATCCAGCTCATGCATTTGCAGATGTGTACAGATGGTTCCCCAGAGTTGTAGACCGATGCACAACTCCAAGTTTTCTACGCTGTTCAAACATCACTCTTGGATCTGTCTTCTTTTCAACAACAGCACTGGGGAAATTTAGCAGGTGCTCATATCCAGAGTGATTTACTATATGGAGCCATGCAGCAGTTTCAGGGAACTGGGGATTCAGACGCAAGCCAACAATATAAACATGATCTCTGGCTAAACTAAGAGCCAGTGTTATATACTGAGTTAGTAATTGAACAGTGTTGTGCAAGTTACTTCCGGACTGTAATACATTACAGATTACTTGTTACTGTTATTTAAAAGTAACCTACCTTACTTATCTTACAATATTACTGTCTCAGAATTGTAATGTGTTAATTGACTCCTGTATTACTGTTGAGTTGCGTACAGACTCGTCATAAATGTCCCTCCCCTCGCCTTTTTTCGACATTTTACATGTTCAAACAGGGCGCGCAGCACCGAAGACGCCAATACATACTGTAAATCTGCAATTGATAAAGAATTCTAACAAGTCCTACAAACGTTATCTTACCTTGTCATTGCTGATCACAGGGATCATGCAAACTAGCTTCTTGAAATCAGGGTTAGGGTTAGTAATGAACATACGTCCATGTGGACAATGTACTGTCTTCTGCTGTCTTCACCCATTAGCTGAACATCAACAGGAAACAGAACTTTCTTGACGCATTTTTGATTCTTTAAGGTTTGAGCAATTAAATTATGAGCGTAAAGTGTGTTGTAACATGTTACCGAGTAAAATATTACTGAAAATTGATAATAATAATAATAATAATAATAATAATACTTTCTATTAGTGCATACTCAAAGCGTGTACAATGGATCCATTATTCCTTCGTTCTCACATTCTCACTCATCTTTCTCTGGTGCTAAACTACATTTGTAGCCCTGCGGCAGGATGACGGAAGCATGACTGCCAATCCGTGCCAACGGCACCACCGAACATTCATATGTATTCATACACCAGTGTGAGTTACACTGGAGGCAAGGTGGGTGAACTGTCTTGCCCAAAGATACAGCACATGACTAGGACAGAGTGGAACAGCCAACTCTTCAGTTATTGGACGACCCATTCTACCTCCTGAGCCACAGCCCCCCCAGCCCCATGATTAGTAATACCTTACACTACTGCGTTACAGCAAAAAGTGATCTGTTACTGTCATGCATTACTTTTGTAATGTGTTACTTCTAACACTGTAGTTGAGGTATAAATGTGTGGTATAAAAAGCACCAGTAGTAGTATTGAGTTGTTTCATATTGTTGTTGTGCATCTTTTATAGAATTATTTATGCAGGGGCTAAATGTACTGTGACAAGTTGATTAGGAGATAACAAATCCACATCCAGTGAAGGTCTCTTCTTTATTTTTTTTCTATCCTCCAGGCCTTCTACCCCATGCTGGGGAGGTAATGTGAGTCACTCAGGGAATGCCTACAAGCAGAGTCAAAATCGAAGACACATTAGAAGGAAAACTATGTCAAGAGGCAGCTGTCAGAAAAATGACTTGCCATTTCTTGGTTTGAAAATAGCACAAACCCAACATACATGAACTGTATGTATCATGCAGTGGCCTCAAACACAGCCTCCACACACATCATGTGAAAAGATGGCACATCTTTGATCGCAAACGCAGCAGTGACACCATCCTGCTGGCTGTAACAGATGGCGTGGAACATGATGCCTTGCTGTGTGTCTGTAGCGTGCTTCCTCTCTGACGACCTTTTTTCACTCCTCGCCTTTGTGTGTAGTCACCGTAGGCCTGTCACCTTCAACACGAGGCATGCTGAGATCTGAAAGGGAGGAGCTAGTAGAAGTCACATGGTCTGAGTCTAATCCGATGCGAGGCAGAGTTCAAAAGTTGAAGGGTTAGAGGTCAAATGAGTAAGATATGAGGGGGGCGGGGGGGGGTCATAATGTGACAGAGGGTATTACTGTATGTTATACATGACGCACATGCAGCCTATAGTTCCAGAACATGATGTGTGTGTGTGTGTGTGTGTGTGTGTGATCTCCTACATAGAAAGAAGCCATAAATTCTTTCCCGAGTGACTTAAATCTTGAGTGAGTATTTAGTGGGAGGCTCAATATGAGTTTACTTGTGCATCAATCTCATTTCTGAAAGGAATTTACCAGTGACAATGTTCATTTGCATGTGTGTCAGTCTGTGAGTGCGTCTGTTGGCAGGCTGGGCACATTAATAGGTAAACAAATCAGAGGGGACTTGAGTCTTTCCTTTGTCGTAAATCATATTGAAAGTGCTTAGTCACTCAAACACACACACACACACATGTTCTATACACACACACCTATAGTCATCAGCTGCTTTGAATCACTTTGCCTATAAACCTACTAGATAGACACTAAGACACTGCAGTATGACGCTGCATCATGTTTGTGTAATGACGTGTTTTAGAATACATGTGGACTGTATATTTAACAGTGCATACTAAAGAACAAAAAGGAAAAAAAAAATAAGTAGCTCAACATCTGCTCATCATAACTCAAGTCATTTCACATCAATCTTTGTCAATCTCGCCTTCAACTTACTCTGTGTATGTGATGAACTGTAAAAATACAGCCTACAACTGCCGTGCTGCTGTCAAGGTCCTTGTAATATTTTACTTTTTATTTCTGTATTTCATCTCAAAGTGGGAAAAAAAGCATTCAAACAGAATTATCACTGAACTTTTCTCAGAGGCCACATTTGTACACTCACACAAAAACCTGCCTAAAATGTAATCAAATCAGTTGGGGAACACAATGGCGAGATGGGTAGAAAACTCAAAATGTGGAACGTAGAGGGAGAGGTGAGAAAGGGAAAGAGCAGAGAGATAGTGAAAGGGCAAGAAAAGACAGAATAGATAAGACATGGTGAGAGGAAATCATGCATGAGAATGTGCCATACCTCTTTACATTCCCAGTAGAGAGTTAGCTCTTACTGTTTGTTAATTAACATAGAAAAATCATATATGCATTTTATTAAGATGGGAATTTTAATTACTTTTCAATGTCAAATAATACTTGTCTACATTTTTTTTTTTAGAAACCATTTGCCTTAGAGATTAAATGTGCTAAATCTTACATACATTAATAAGATGAATTGGAAAACAAATGACAAAGTTCTGGTTAGCTGATGTTTCCAATATATATGCTAAAGTGTTATTACACATAGACAGTATATTGGTTGATTTACATTTATTCAATAGATTTAGAGATCCTCCACTAGATAGAACCTGTAAAGTGAATATATTATAATGTGCAGACAATGTTATGAAGTAGATCTGGTAGCTCTGAGGTAAACGTTTCTTTTGAGTAAAACCCATTCCCTCATTAATTCTTGGATTTTTACATTTTAACTCAAGAGTGTACCTTGGAAACTACAGCCAACCAGCATTTTTGACTTAATTTTTCTTTATTAATGACTCAAACCTTGAAGATTAATTTTTATTCTGGAGGCATTTTACTTATAGTCCAGCGTAATCATTAATCAAACCAACTTTAAGGTGACTCATGCTGTGATGTTAACATGCTCCCTCCATTAATACAAGCAGTGGGTGAACCTTAAGTACTTTTAGCACTTAACATATCAGCGCCATAAACATTAGATCCGCATTTGTATGAAGTAAAACATAAACCTCCTCACATCAAAGGAAAGTTTGTCAACTCTTATCTCTTAAAGACCTAAAACTGTGTTTGTGGCAACTTCCAAAGGACTTTTCCTCTACATTTAACCATTCACTATTTATTATATTATCCTCTGTCTTGTGCATAATTCAGTGAAAATCAGTTATTTTCCTATATTTAATTTACTGATCATGCAGATGTTTATAAGAGTCAATTCAAAAGTTACTATATCAGAGTAGAGACATTAGAAGAAAAAGTTTCCAACAAAATACAATAACCATATCAACAAATAAAATGAATTGAACATAAATGCAAAATTCAAACTACGTGGGATTTATTGGTGAATGAATGTTGTACAACATGTTGGTGTTTCCATGTTCAGTATGGAGCTTCTGAACATCCAAATGGGTCATATCTGATGAAGGTAAGAAACAGCATTTTACCTGCATTAACTAAATGTAATGATAGGATTAGTGGTTCAGCAATCATTAAACATCATAGATCAGTAGATGATTTTTGGCATCAGTGGCTGTTAAGGTCTTTAAGAGTTAAAAAAAAAGTCAACTATGGCTATGCTTACTGTTTTGACTTTTAATTATGTATTTGTACACATTTGTCCTATTCTCTGATACGTCTCACATTCAGTATTTCTAAATGGCTGTTGATGTGGAGCTGTCCATGGTGCTGATCTGACTGTACAACAAGGATTCCATGTACATTACAAGTGAAATGAACAAATGAAGAAGATTTATGGAATATTTATAAAAATTCAGCAGGATAGAACTATTTTTCCTACTTTTGGGGTTCCCAGCACCACAGGAGACGCAGAGTTCAACAAGAGTTCAAACAGATTTAACTTCTTGCTCCGAGCAAAATCCATTTCAAAAAGAACCAGAGGTTTCTTCAGCTGGTTTAGACAACAGTGAAGTTGTTTAAAACCCAGCTCTAGTTACATTCTTTTTGGATGAGATTGTACCTCTTCACATAGAAGAACTGTGCCTAAAGAGTCAGGAGAAGACTGTAGCATAACAGCACTGCCTCCTAGAAGTGTTTTTTTTTTCTTTCATTTTTTTCATGCACACATCCTTCCCCACTCTGTTTGGTACCACTGCTGTGAAAATGAGACCCCACTTTCCATTCCGCCATGCCCAGTTAAATAAAGGGGTAGGCAACTAGTTATCAGCTGAATGTCACAAATAGTACCAACAGTCTGTCACTCAGCACACCAGTTGGAATTGCACCACCAAGGCCTCCACGACTCCAGGCTTATCCGCTTTTTACAATGATGAATAGATGATCTAGAGAACGTTCAATAAGAAGAGTACGGTCATGAACTGTGTGTAGGAGGAAAAACAGAGAGGGGAATGAGGCTATGGGAGGGGAGAATAACTGCAAGTAGAGCAAGAGCAGGAGTAAAAGTAAATGAGAGGATCCAGTCAGATAACAAAGGCTATGAACAACAGACAGCTCAGAGAAAAGTGACAGGAAAATACCTTTCAAGAGGTGAAAGAGTTCATTATTTGCTGAAAGAAGCAAGTGGGTGGGGAGATAAAAAGCAGGAACATTGACAGTAGTTTATGTAGAATGAATAGATGCTTTGTTTCATTTTATCTTGGGGCTATGTGTCAATCAAAACTACATGTCATTCATTCCACCCACACTTCTATTATATGGCATGAGAAACATTAGGGCCTGCATTTGTATACCACCGTCCTGCATGGGCATACTGTATATCTTGTATAGGAGAAGGTGAGCTGGATTCAGTGTTGTTTTATGTGTTAACTCAGTGGATAGTGAGTTTTAATGTAGTGTACATTAGGACAAATGATAAATGACAGGAGGGGATGGAAGGGTAGTTTGAACAAAACAGGTAAAAGAAGGTAAGGGAGGGTGAAAAACAGCCGATAATACATTAGTATGAGCACACATTCATAATGGGAAAATAACTATTTAACCACACAATGACTCGCTCCAGATAATCTATAACACACATTACCTACCCCTGGATGTGCTGGGTGGGTGATGATCTTAGAAATACCTGCATATGGAGATGGAGAGTGTGAGTGTTTGTGTGTACACTCTTCAAAGTGGATTTAAGCCGTATTTCTGTAACTGTAAATGTCTGTCCAGGGAAACATTTCTGCAGAACTCTGTTGTACAATATTGAGTGTGTGTAAGTAGAGATGTGTGTTTGTGTATACTTTCTAGGACCGGAGTGACCAATTAGTCTCTCGATAAAACAGTCTGGAGAGCCAGTGATGCGATAAACTCACCATAGACATGTCTATTCATATTGAACATATATTTCTGATCCTCTAAGGACTGAAAAACAAGTTGCATACATAATATAAGTGTGTGCATGTTTGTCTGTGTGAATATCCACAGTTTTTCCCCCATTATTTTTCCTATACTCAGTTACATAATTTCTTTCTCATTCTCTGGTTTATTTCTTCAGCTTTGCGCCGCCGTGCTTGTGCATATGCCTGTTCTCATTTAAACACTGGATACTTTAATTGATTACCAATAATGTCAGTAATTGTCTAACAGAGAAAACATATCGCTATTGGGTAACCAGCTCAGTCCTCTTTGGGGAAAACTAATGTCCTTTTCTAAAATAGCTTTGCCTGCTGCCTTAGCTACAATTAAACCGAAGTCACACTGGTGTGGATACTAGAGAGGCAGCAAATCTGAATTCCTTGGTGTGTGAGTGTTTTTGTACAAATTGACTTGGCTAACAGGTTACTTGGTACACTGATTGGCCTTATGGAACTGTAATTTAGAATTACAGTTAAAGTTTACAGTTGTGGAGGGCTGGGCAGAGGCAAGGAAACATGTTTTCTTATTTTGTGTTCTCTGAGTGCTAGGTAAACATATATACTGGTTAAAGTGGTTATACTTACTGAACCCTTGATGTGTTTTCCCTTTGTGTGTATATGTACAGTATGTGTGTATGAGTTCGACAGACGCAGTATGATTAGGATGCAGTTTCTGCTAGCTGTTTATCCCCATTACTGCTGCCAAGGAGCTTACCAGCTAAATTGGGCAAATTCTGGTCCCCTAAACAAATTACTCGCTCTATTTGAGGAGGGAAATCAAATTAAGAAATTAGCACAGATCCAGCACTGTACACCAGCCAGTAATACTGTTAGTTCTTCGTTTAGGTTTCATTGTTATTTCATCAACTAAGCTGAAGGACATTGTTTGCTGATGCTTATGGATTACCTGCACCTTGCCAAGTGTAAGCATACTTTTAAGTTTTGATTAGATCACAGCAGGCATTGTACTGCAGCGTTTTAGTGAACACTGAATGTGACGGTGCCTCACTTTCAGTTCACCAGCTAATCTTCTCCTATTTCACCTCAAAGACAAATTGTTTAGGAAATCCTGCATCGCTAAAGTAGAATAGATGCCGGCTGGCTCATAATGGCTTATTACAGTGTCTCTAAAACTATCACAGCAACAAGGGGCTGCTGTAATTTCAAGGAAAGTCACTAGGACGCATAAAATGCTTGAACTGATAATGAGTTTAAAGCAAATTGAAAATGGTTCTTAAAACTAAGTCAGATATGCAATAAACGCCCTTTATGTAAGTGTAACAGTCTAATGAGATGTGTTTCTCATTTATTTCACCATTAAGGCCATTACAGATCTTGATATCGTGTGTTTATAGGGCTCCGTACATAAAATGTGACTTCAAAGCAAGAGGCGTCGGTGCAGGTGTTTGCTGGGATTTTGTTGAACATGAATAGAAGAAGGTCAAAGTTGCGGTGAATAAAAGGATGGGGGAAAGATTTTTTAGGTGGGAGTATATGAAGTAGGTGAAAAATGAGGAGCAGGAAACAAAAAAAGGTGATGCAACAAATGAAAAGATTGGATCAGAGTGCAAAAGAAAGGGACTTTGCTTATGCAGAAAGACGCTGATGGAAAGTGAGCGACAGAGAGAGAAAGAAGAGAAATCACCAGCCATATGTCATCCTTCTCTCTCTTCCCATTCCTCTCTTTTCCCCCCACTTACATTTAAACTACCATCTCTACCCATCTCTCTTCCCCCTGTCACCCTCCCTGTTTCTCCCAATGCACTCTCACCTGAGCAAGATTAATCGTTCCAGTCGAATCACATTACCTCCCAGCCCAACTCCAAACTCCCTGTACACACACACACACACACACACACACACACACACGTACACACACACACACACAGATACACAAAGCATGAGAAAAAGGCCTGCGAGCCAGAGACAGAGGGAGATGGAGGGTGGAGGGTGAGGGGGTGGGGTATGAGGGGTTGAATGCATGGATGGTCTGCTCATTAAACTCATCACATTATTTTAGCCCTGTGCTTTATTACACTTAACTGGGACACTAGGCACTCAGTCAAACACACACTCCCATTCACACACTTTTTTCTGCGAACACATCTATTCTGAACTGCAGGTTTTGTCGTAATGTGTTTATGACGTAGCATGTTTAATTTGAGGAAGAGGATGATTCATGGCCCCTGATAACAATGCTTCATCATCCCCCCGGCACCAGTGGCATGAAGAGGGGGTGTGCAGGGCAGGGACACTGTTGTTAACGGGATGCTAATCATCTCATAACCTGGAAAATGGGCACAAACCCATATGCAAATGTGTGTGTGTGCGCGTTTACTTGTGCATATGTATTGATGTTTATGCGCGTGAATTCAAGTTTGTAGGTGCTAGGTAGTGTGTCGTCCACATGTGTGAGATTGTGTAGCTTCGTCTGGAGTGTGAGTGTGAAGGAGAATATTGATCCATCGCTATGTGCTCCATCACCCTGCCAAGCATAATAAGGAAGAATGGGACACTAAGCAGGTGCCTTCCCTGTGCTGATTTATAAAACATATGCAAGGGAGTAAACACCTCAATCATTGGAAGGGGCAAGGCTTGGAGAATTAATAAAATGTACATGCTACAGGGATAATACACTCTGTTTATATGCAAATGACCTTTTAAGGTGTATAATATACAGGCTTCTTTTTCAAGGTGTTGTCTCTTTAAAATAATATCTTGGAAGGAAAAAGAAAATCAATATGTAGGCTAAATGGGGTCAAAACAGCTAAGACTTTGATATATAAAACAATAACTTTTCCTCCACACTATGGCTTTGAAAGTCATAGAGTAGTAACAAAATGTTCTATCATTGTGAAACTCTCTCATAACTCTTCTATCCATGTTATAGCTGGACATTCTCCTCTGCCGATGTGTGTTTATTTGCCCTATTTAATCCAAAACACACCTGCATAAAGCAATATCAGTGCAACGGGCATGTGCTGTAAATGTGATTTTGTTTGTTTAGACTGCTGGAAGCATGAGATTTCTGGAGTTTACATCAGTCACATCAAGGCAGTCCAGATAAAGTGTCAATCATATTACTTATACTGCATTGACTCACAGGCTGGGTTTTGCAATCACTTTTCTGCAACACCGCTGGACCTTTGGTTTCATTTTAGATATGATATAGTATACATAATGCTGCACAGTCTGTTTAAATTTTCCAAAGTAATTCACGATGGATGTGTAAGGAATCAACGGTATCAGACTTTACACTTTGTCACATGCTTGCATGTGTCTGAAGCAGTGGCGGCTGCTGGACTTAAAACACGGGAAGCTCATCTTACAGCTCCACCATAAAACTTGTGGTATTATAGTAAAGCAATTAAAAACAAAAGGAATGTTTAATTGAGGCTGTTACACTTCATCTATACCATAAAACCACACCAACACACACTTGCAGGTGTAGGATTTGACCCTTTTTCTCTTCAGCTGATGTAGAGCATATTGTTTCACCAAAGTAAAGCTGAGGCATTGCACTGTCCAGCTGTGTCTTTTAAACACACACACAGACACAGTTTGAAATAACGCAGTTCGGACAGACGACCTCTCTTCCACTGATATCCACATGGGACTGAGCTCCAACGTGCTCCGATGCTGGTATGTTTCAACATCGCTGTCAGTCAAAATGGGTTCAGTCATTCGGACCAATCCGTACTCTTTGGAACAGTTCATCCAATCCAGCATCCAAAGTCCAGCGTCCTGGCCCCGCCTACTGACCCATTCACCCCCCAGAAATGCTGAATGTCCGTGGGAGGGTTTTGAGTGGGATGATTTTATGCATTTAGCCAATGACCACCATGCTTCCCTGCAGTGAAAACAACAGCTCGGTGCTGCCTCATAGACAACCCACTGATGCTCAACATCAATGTGGAAATCAATAGTGTAGTTACTGATACAAGAATGTATGTAGGAATTCACATCAGAAAGCAAATGACTAGAATGACATAGTCATAAAATTGAGTGCATTCTTGTGCAATTTTAATGTAAATGTAATTGGTATCTTTATTGTAAATTCAACGGTGCAATTCTGCCCATTCATTTCCTGAAATGTTAGGGGAAGTTCAGCTTCCCTTGCTCTCTCAAAGCAATCGCCCCTGGTCTGAAGTCTCCCTGGAACGATGAGTCGTGAGCAGGACGACACTGGGAGCTTGTGTGTGTGATGTTTTATTTCAATATGATGGGTACATTGCAGGTTATTCTGGTTCAATAGCTACTGTCCACCGAGTGAACTATCCCCCTCTGTTATCTCAGAAAGAGGCAGTATTTTTGTCTTTCTCTTTGTCTGTGTCGGTTTATCTCAAACATCTTATCTGTCACCATTCATTTCACATTCATTCTTTAAAAGTTTTTCAGTGTCATTGTTTGTTTTGTCCTATTCTTCTCCCTGCTTTCTGTTCTCCTGGAAACACTAGCGCATACATATTTCTCTTTTACCCTCCCTTTACCTCCCACCCCTCTTCCCCTGCATTCCCACCTCTGACACGACTGTCCATCGCTGCTCTGTGTCTCGTAACCCTGTCAATCAATCAGGGGTAATATAGTTTTATTTGACATGTGTCCCTGTGTCATTGGCCTCTGATAGACATGGCTACACCCACCGCAAGCACTTTGTAAAATGAACAGGCCCCTCAGGATGGAAATAGTTTACAATAAATAATGTGTAAATCATACGGATGATGGTATTGCCTGCTGTAATCATGTCATGTGCTCACGTACAGCATGTGATGAATTCATGAAAAGGCTGAGAAGCACAGCTGAAGCTTTGCTGAAACATAGCTGAACCGCTGCTGAATTGCAAATTCAAGATGTTGAAAGCAGAAATATTGTTCTAGTGACAAATGAAAGTTGAAAGAGGAGTTGAAGCTTTGATAGTTGAATCTCTGGTGAATCATTAACTTGGAAAATATTGTTAAAATGAGGGAATGAATTTGAAGAAGATGAAATAGTTTAATTCGGACATCACTGTCAAAGTGAAAAAATAAAATTGATGATAGTAGCAGTAATAGTATGTGGAAGTAAGTTTGATGGAGTGAAAAAAAAGTTGAAGGAGAAGGTTTAATATAGAAAAGTTTATTAAAAAATCTGAAAAAGTGTCTGAATAAATAAAATTTAAAAACTGTATATTGTTTACTTTTATTTTTAAATTTTAGCTGGCTCCAAAGACCATCTCTTAGTTTTTGATAGTTAGTAGGGCTTTTACTTTGGTGTTTGAATGGTTGGAATTGCACAATATATGCAGAAGGAGTTATAGGAGTTACATAAAAATTAAAAAAAACAATGTAAAAAAACAGAAAGAGAACAAATGCATCAGCAATCACACACTGATGAAGCAGCCGTCAGCCCATGAATCATCAGACTGAGGTGTTGTAGAGTCTGATGACAGTGGACATGAAGCATCTTCTATAGCTCTCAGTCCTGCATTTTAATGAGGTTATTCGCCCACTGCAGCTGCTTTCCTAGTTTGTCAGAATGGGATGAAGAGGATGACCTGGATGCTCTCCAGCTTACCCAGTGTGCATCTCTCCACCACAGTTCCCAGTGTGTCGAGTCTAAAAACAGAACCAGCTTTTTTTCTCCTTTTTATTTTCTGACTATTTCACTTTAGCAACATTTTTTGATTCAGGGTCTTTCACCTTCTTTTTAAACTTTCTCATTATTATTATTTTTTTTCATATTTAGCAATTGTTTCCTCTACACTTTTTAAACTCCTGATTCACAGTAAATATTTCTACTTCTGACTCAGTGTTATTGTTTTTTTCACTGTTTTCTGCATGAGGTCTTTTCAACTTTTAATTCAACAGTTTTTTTTCACTTTAGCGATTTCTAATTTCATTAATTTCAGTTCCTTCTTAATTCCTCCTTTTTTCCACATAATTAAAATGAAAAATTTATTTTTCCATTTAATTATGTCTAAATTAAGCTTATTCAACTGAATTATAACAATATTTTTCATTTAAGGCATTCAGTAACATTTCGACAATCAGCAATCATGCACATTCTCGCCAGAGATTACAATTCATCTTATATTTATCGTAGTGTGACTGTCTTTTCTAGAACAGATATGAACTGGATTTGTTTATTCTTTCATTAAATCATTCATTCATTCATTCATTCATTTATGATGTTGTAAATATATTTATATAAATGCTTTGGTAAAACTGTTTGTGTAACCAGTTTTGTCAGTAAAATTAACAGAGTGCAACAAAGGGAATTCAAAGTTAGACCCATGAGTACGACGACATGGGCAATCTGTGGGTGTATGAAAACACCAACGTTTTTGAGGATGAGGAAGACAAAACCCCAGATGTTTGTTCAATGGAGCAGGGTTCCAATAAGCCAACAGAAATCCTCCCTTCAAACACAGAGTCTCGCACTACAGTCTCCATCCACAGCAAATGAGGTAGAGTACTTAAAATCACCGATCCAATACACAAAGTCTGTCATCAAAAAAATGCACAACAGGTTTATAACACCAACACTCAGTGGAGACGATTTATAGAGATGGAGAAAGAAAAACTGTCTCCAGTCACAGTTGCAGCAGTTCACATCTGCTGAGGCTTCATCCAAAGAGCTGGAAAAGGCTCTTGTACAGGAGCGAAGTGAGAACAAGAGGCTCAGAGATGAGCTTACATCCATGGGGAAGTTTCAGCAAAGACAACAGGATAAGGCAGAACAACTGACTTTGTATTTTACCAAAATATAAAGACAGGCACCAGCAACTGCACCCAAGAAATTCAGTTTGCGGAGATGCAGAGTCAAAGAGATGTGCTCCAAATGCAGGTAGACTACCTGAAAGCAGAAACCAGTGCCCAGGCTACCTCCATACATCTGAAAGAGGCTCCTGTACTCAGAACAAGACTCTGAGGAATGAGCTCACATCCATGGAGAAATTTCATCAGACAACCGTATAAGATAAAACAACTGACTTTGTATTTTACCAAAATACAGATGGGCATCAACACCTGCACCATCATAACACATCATCAGTCATAATTTATCATTAGAATGCCTCTAAACTCAACAAAGTTGAGGGAAGACATCCCAACTTCCAACACCTCTAACCATGTTTACAAACCCCTAACACCTGTAACACAGTTAGAAACTCATAACTAATACCTGTAACCGTGGTTACAAACCCCTAACTAACACCTGTAACTGTGGTTAGTGATGCCTGATCTGTGCAGCTGGGATTTGAAAGACTGGAGGCGGCTGAAAATTTCTTGAGTAGAAAGCAGAGTAAATGCAGAGGGATGTTCCACCAGTCCTCAGAACGCCTCCAGCCATGGTTGGATGGGTTCTAATGACAAGGTTGAGAGATACAGAGTAGATATCCTAACTAACTCCTCTAACTTGTGGTTTCCAGAGCTGGGTTTCTCTACTTGCTCCCCCCAAGACACAGGTTTTTAGCCAGCATCCTGTTAAATAATAAGTTTAACTAGTGATACAAATGGCGCTTTAATGTTTCTAAAAGATAAATAGCAGACATGCATCCCTGGCATGCACTACATAACTAAATACACAAATGTTTACATCTATGTATCTATCAGCTCCATCCTCACACATCAGTCGTCACTTGTTGTAAAAGTTTGCCAGAGCTCCAGTACCTAGTTATGGTTGCTAACATCTGATTGGACAGTACCTGCTTTAAGGAGGGGCTTAACCAAAGGTAATTTCTAGATAATGCTGCTCAGCCTCCACACACACTACTGCCACTCAACAGAGGAGCACATTCAGTGGCAGAGTCTGTCAGAGAGCTGACAGATTTAGAAGATCTTTTGTCTGTGGAGTCATCAGACTGCACACCTCCTCTGTCAGGAGGAGGAGGAGGAGTGATGAGGATATGGAACGAAGATGATGATATGGGCTGATAAACATGTCACGACCCGGGTTGTGTACACCCATAGTGCTCTCAGACTGACACGGTTCTGGTTCCGGCGCTCTCCTGGAGTCTTAGAACCATGGCACTTTCAGGCAAACCAACCCACGTTCACACCAGTTTAAGCGAAACCACAGTCAAAAGATGTTACTCTGCATTCGTATTTTCCACTTCCTAGAATATGACACACCCACTGATGATGTCACGGTTCCCAAGGAACAACTGACTCATTTGGTTCACGCTGAGAACCAACTTTTCAGGTTCACTGTTTATCCAAAACAATGAGAAACTGTGTTTATTATATGCACGTGTGGAGGATGAATGTGTCATTTTAAACACTTGGTTTACATTGGTTGTAATGTTACTTTGACGTGTTTGTACTCAAGAATCTGGACAAAATATTAGTCTTAGTTCATTCAAACTTGTCTGAATTTTTTTCTTTTACATCATCAGCTAGTATCATTACAAAACAGTAAATTAATTCTAAACAGACTTTGGAAATGCTCTGAATTATGGGTAAAATGGCATTCAATGATATTTCAGTATAAAATAATTGACATATTTTCAAATTTCCACACTTCTGATTCCATGTGCCTTTAAGCCTGCTGTCAAATAGAGAAAAATGTAATTAAAATTGAGAATTTTTATTTGTACATAATTTAATAACACACACTACAGTCAGTGATAATGCATATTCCAGGCCAGGACTTGTCAGTGTCATGTTCATTCCAGTAAGAGTTTACTGAATAAAGATACAGAACAAACAATGCAGAGATGCACAGAGGGGCTCATTTCTTCTGCACAGATAAGAGACAAATTGAATACATTGGATTATATTAGAAGCCCAACCTGTTTCTGTGCTCTGAAGTACATTTTTAATTGTCCATCCTCTGTCTCCGCTGTGTGTTTATGATGGGCTGTATTTTCACTCAAATATCTGAGATGATAGTTTTTGTTTTTGGCTCTGAGGTTATTGGCTTTGTGCCTCATAGGGGTCAAAGGTCAACCTACGCTCCAGCTGACAGTGAGCCACATGCTGTATATTCTTCATAGTAATTAGTGGTGTAACAGACTATTTATTTGGATATGCACCCCACAGTTCAGCACACGTGAACAGCGGATTAACACTGTTTAATCATCATAGTGTCAAATAGAACTTTACCGCCACTGCTATATTTAACCCCTAATAGTTCCCAAAATGTCAATGCACAGTCACAGCAAAAATATACAGGTTAAACAGGAGACACTTTAAAAGGAGTTGACATAAAGTGGTAGAATGTACATGAGTTTCCCTGTAAAATGTAATAAGGGTAAATATGTTGGATAAAACCATCATGGTATGGAGCAGAGATATTCTACCCACAAATGGTATGAAATAAATAGTTTATACTATTTCCAAAACTTTACACCATTTTGTGACACTTTGCGTCGCTTTGCAGCACTGCCACTGTTTACAGAAGGCCAGAGAGACCGGCTTCAATATGAAAACATGGTGCGTTCAACGGAGAAGAGACGCAAAATTGACAATGAAAATAGAAAATTTAACAACGACTGGACTGTTTTTTGTTCCTCCCTTCAGCACAGTCATACACATACAGAACGCTGCCTCTGTCCACTTTTAGTTTTTGGACTTTAATAAGAAAAATGGCCGATGTGTGTTTTTTTTTTTTTTAATTGGTCAGAGATGGTCATAAAAGGTTAAAATTGTTATGTTAAATTTCTTACTTGCACTAAAAGCCAGCATTTACTGTGACTGATGGTGTGTGTTATGTTAAAATTGAACACAACAGGATAATGGTTAAATAAAAATGTTGAAAATGTGATGGTGATATCCAATATTAGAGTAAGACCACAGGGGGCCGGCCCATGGTCCATAGCATTCTAGACCATTTGGCCCATGGGATAACATAGTTGAGTAGCCCTGGTATAGAGGTTGAAACTGTTAGCACATTCTTTGATTAGAAGCGCCAAGAATGAGTCTGGAGGCACCACGGTCTCAGTTTAACAAAGTTTATTCTGGTCACAGCTAAAGCATATACTCAGCTGAGCTCTCACTCAGTTGAGGTCCCAGTAAAACTGAGCTCCGATCCCTGGGTGTGTTTACATTTTGATTTCTTAGGCTCCAGCCTCGAACAATAGATAACGCAAACTCTGGCTCCAGTTCAAACCAGTTGTGGACATAAATTCCAACGTGAGCGGCACCTACCCCCAGCTCACGTCTGTTTCCTATATGTAGTAATTTCATGTGTGTGTCTGTTCTTTCTTAGGTGTGTATCTAGTTAAAAAGACATAGTTTCTATGGTTACAGATGTTTCCTGTACTAAAATCATCTATACTGATAATATCTTTAAGCTAAAGCAAGTTAAACTTAAAACCACAATGAGCTATGATAAAATAATCCTTCAATTCCCCCTTTTGATATAATTTTATATATCAAAACCCATGTGGGAGTGGGAATACATCGAGCAAGGTCATACATGAAGTAACATCATCAGACGTGGTAGTGGTGATTGAGACGGCCTGTATTAAATAGATTGCATGTACTGACCTCTAAAAGACGTGAACAATGTAGGTCGCCAAACATGTAAGTGGCCATCCAAATTTGGCATATCAACCCTAATTTGACCTTGAACATGAAGATCAAGGTCAAGGCCAGAAGAACTCGTCCAACAGCTTCCCGTTTTGCACCTAAATACCAAACGTGACAGAGATCGGACAATATGGTGAAAAGTAATCACGTTGACACAGACGGACAGACACACAGATGGACGCCACAGGGTTGGACAATACCCCTGTGGCTGATGGCCGAGGGGTAAAAATGACTCAATCTGTGGTTTCTAAACTGTGTTGAGGTCCAATTCATGAGGATTTATAACCTTCTAGTCTGTGGAGGACTGTGTAGTGGTCACATGGGGTATGTGTCAATACAAAGTTACATCACTGATCCAACAAGGCGAAGGAAATACTTTTGTGTGAAACGTTGTTACAAACAATATAGTGTGTTTTAGGTTTACATATGAACTGAGCAGATATAACTTCAAACATAAAAAAAGGAAGAAAAAATAAAGTTTGTACATTACGCTTGATGTACAACATATGCTTTATGTATGACTTATTCTAAGATACTGTGTTGTTTATATTTTACATATCTAATTTCCATTTTGACAATACTGTGAATGTACAGGTTAATTTCTGTGATCTACAGTACATTACATGAGCATCAAAACAAGCAACTGAGTGTTTATCCAAACTTATTTAAAAGAACAAACAAAAGTACAGGTTAATCCATTAGACTGATGCTGTGGATGACTAGTATTCTGTCTGAACCAGGTTTTTTGCACTAGTAATTCCAACAGTTAAACAATTACCTTAATCAGCCAGCAGTAATGATGGAAAACATACTGAAATATCCCTTAAATAGTATATAGTTTTGAATATCACAAATCTAACTTGTGCTGAAATACCTTGGGTTTTTCCAAAGGAGGTGAGTAGAAGAAGTAACCAACATGAAACTTCCAAGAGCCATATGTAGAGTGACAAGTTTATCCATATAGAGTGCATCATTACTTGGTTTCCCTGAGTGCTTTTACTGCCTCTGGCTAGTTATGGTAAAACTCTCACACAACACATCTGTGTGTATGAGGAAAAAAACAGAATAGAAACTGTTTTTAGAGTCTTAAATGGCATAATAGCCATGCACTGGAATGAAATTTACTCCACATTTCCCACAAGTCATATCTGAATATGCATAGTATCTCAGATTTATTATGATAGCATGATGATTCCTTCCTGCACATACAGCTGTAATTCTAATTCATGTATGACTGAATGGATGGTTTATGTAAACTAGATTCTGAATTATTCATGATAAGGATGCCTGTCAAAGACTAAATTTGCTGCTGTGTGTTCGTTAGTGTGAATGTGTACGGATAAGAACATGTTTGCAGGTGTGTGCCTTTGTGTGTTTGCGTGAGTTTGGTCACTCAAATAAGCATGTATGTGCATGCTTATGTAAGTGCGCGACAGACTAATGCATGTGTGACTGTTGTCAAATTATTGTCATCAGCTCAGGATAGTCATTTGGGTTTGACCTCACGTAATGGGGTTTGACAGCCAGTGGCTAAGACAATAATTACAAACACACAGACAGCCTGTATCAAAGCTTTTCTGACTAGAATAAAAATCATTTTAGAGCTGTTGTTACTAAAGAGAAGCAATTATCTAATACTAGGCTGAGGAAAACAGGGGATGTAGGAAAACTTCTACTGCGGCAAACGAGATACTGTTATTTGTTTAACAACCAAAGAAGAAACTTAATGGTGTGACTTGGTTTCCTGCATTCTCCATCTTCACTCTACCCCTTATTGAGTTTCTAATACTGTAGTTAGTCTTTTATCTCCTCTCCTCTCCTCTCCTCTCCTCTCCTCTCCTCTCCTCTCCTCTCCTCTCCTCTCCTCTCCTCTCC
>JAPQRQ010000006.1:14218723-14232420 GCA_037367365.1 Apogon talboti
TCTCCTCTCCTCTCCTCTCCTCTCCTCTCCTCTCCTCTCCTCTCCTCTCCTCTCCTCTCTCAGTAGATGTCACTGCCGTTCCATCATCGGTGAAGGGAGCAGGTTGCAATGCACCGTGGGACACAGACACCAACAGGTGACGATAGCAGTGACGAAAGGGACCGGAGGGGAGGGGAGAGGTGTGGAAAAGATATAACGAGGGAAGGAAGAGGATAGATAAAAGGAAAGGGAGGGGAGGAGACAATGGAGGAGACGTTCACTGTCTTCACAGGTAACTCTGGGTGTCATTGTCTGACGGGAAAAAAAAAAAAAAGGAATTCTACCTCTATTTTCCGTCATCATGTGTATCACATGAATAACGTAATCTGAAAGTCTTCATATATTTAATCGGCGGTGCACAGGTAAATGCCATTACTACTAAAAATAATGACCTCAATCAAACATACACTCATACAGACACACATTCCAGAGATGCAATTAACTGTCATGCTCCCATCTACTATCAGTTAATAATGAAGAGATAAAGTGTTGTGGCATCAGGGGAAATGTGAGTGAAGATAGAGGTGTTGTTGACTTGTCTCTGTCAAACAGATAGCAATCTGCCAGCTCTCCAGTGTTCTACCACTTCCGCTGATTGGAGCCCAATGTAATTACTTTATCCAATATGGGAAATGAAAAATATCACTGCTCATCTAGTGACATTTCAAGTAATGGTTTACTCAATAAGTAGGACTTGATGTTTTTTTGGCAGGTGGGGTTGATGTAGATGAAAAAAGTGACAGTGCTGTTTATTTTTACTTTTGGTAACCGTCAAATTAAGTCGTATTTCTTTAAAGTGTATATTCCTGTTATGTTTGACTTGGCTTTTTATTTCGTTTTTGTTGTTTTATTTAATGTGCCGCTGATGATAGTGATGATTATACTTAATTTACACTTAATTTTAAAACCTAAATGTAAGAGGTGATTATTAGTATCCACATAAAACAAATGACTGCCCTGTATAATAGACACAAAATCTTTTTCTTGCTCAACTGATACTAATAGATAACAACTGATATAAGATGTTTAATAACTTCTCAACCACTAATCCTATCAATACACTTAGTAATGCCGGTAAAATACAGTTTCTCAGGTTGTCAGTGGCATCACGTATCTTTTTGACATTCAAAGGCTCTGTAGTGAATATGGAAACACTGTCATCTTCAGCAAATTGATTCACCAGTCAAAACCATGTTGTTTGAGATATGGAAAATGGTTGTAGATGCTTGTATTTATATAAAGTTAATAACATTGTTTTGCCGAGACTCACTTTGTCTTCAGTTTTCTCGTTTCTGATATAATAACCTTAGAATTTACCTCTGTTAACATCTACACAATCAATAAATTAATATAGGAAAATACCGGATTTTAAAAATTAATAATGCCATAATAATATAGAAAATGGAGATAAAACACTTAGGAAAGGATAAATGTAGAGAAAAAAAAATATTTGGAAGTTGCCACAAATATAGTCTTTTGGCTAAAACTTGTTCTGAAAGTGCAAATTTGAGGTACACCGTCTCGCAAATACTCTGTGTATCAACATGTGAGATCACGTAAACATAAACTCTTGCCATTGTGGAAGACATGAAACAATACATGTTGTTCTGTCTGTTTCCATGACAATAACAACACTTAACACTTATGTAATCACAATTACACAATATAGGTATGATTAGTGTCAGTGAATGCTCCTGATTAGAGATTAACAGTTCATATTTATCTATTTACCACAGTCAAAACATCATCTTTCTTTGGCGTCACCATTCGTTGTTGTTGTGTAACAGTGAGTGTATGCGCAGCTACAGGCAGGAATGACTGAACATGATGAAAACTTGGCAAGAGAATAAAAACACTCACAGATCATTGTTTGTACTCAGACATTGTGTCCCAGATGCTATATGGCTTTTAATCTGTTCTAATCTCCCACTACCTCATCACAGACTAAAGGATAACCAAATTAAAAATAATATCATATAATTTAGTTACATAAAGTATTCATTTCTGAGACTTTTCTTTTTTGTAAATTTATATTGGTATTTCAACATAAGAAGTATATCTTTCACATCTACTGTTAATACTGGTTCTGCTGTCAGCAAAATGTTGCTATTCACCTCATTATCAGATGATCAAATCTATCACATGCATTTTCACACCAGACTTCAACAGTTGCATGGTGGCTGTCAGATCACATGCTCTCTTTCAACGTCTTAATTAAACCAGGCTGCCACCTTTTTGCATCAGGGCCATTACAATCCCTACAGCCAACAGAGCGAGGTAGATGGTGTATGTCATTAATAAAAGGCACTGCTCTGGTATTCCATATGAAATAAAAAAAAACAATACATAACCACTGAAAGCAAGTCTTGAGAATGATAATGATAAACTTTATTTCGATCATAAGTAGAAATGAAATATATAGGTGAACAAAGGCTAAAAGAAATTACGAATTTAAACAGAACATTCCAGAATACTGAATGCAATAACTGACCAAAAAAAAAAATGTCACACGCATTACCACGACTTCATTGTGGCTCATTAACAACACTATATGTCTGAAATGGAGTAGGAAGACATTATATTATCCTACCCAATTTTACATGACTTGGCTAATTAGCTAAATTATACAGTAGATTAAAAGTGTTCTTAAATTACTGAAAAAGAGAACAAATTATGCATTGTTAAGTGCATTGTTACTATATCACTGAAAAATAAGGTTTTTTTACATCGTCATACATTTTGTGGTGTTTAGGAGATCTAAATATGACATGTAATTTAACACATTGATTTTAGTAGTAATAATAGTTATAGTATTATAGTCCTGGGTTTGATTCCAACATTGACTGGCTGTGTCTATGTGGAGTTTTCATGTTCTCCCCATGTCTGTCTGTGTGTGTGTAATAGGTTAATTGGTATGAATGCGAGGCCATGTGTGTTTGTAGCCTGGTATTTATAGAAGCCGATATTTCCCCACCTCCGTTTTCAATAATAACATTGTACACACCGGATCGCTTTCAGAAAAGCTTTCATCTACACAAACCTGCACAAATACACCATTGGATGATAGCGTGGTGTTAGGGTTCGAGTAAACAAGGGTCACACATGATGTTGATGCATTTTTTGTTGCATACAGTAACATTCAGGACCTTAAAACTCTATTTCCCCATGAATACATGTAAGCATAAAAAAATGACTTTTACAGAATATCCAGTCATATGTATAAAAGGCAAAAACACAAGACTATATCAGCTTTTACAGATACCCAACTATGTGTCTATATCAGCCCTGTGATGAATTGGTGATATATACAGGGTGTACCCCGCCTTCACCCGTTGGTAGGTGGGCTTCAGTATCCACGCGACCCTCTTGAGGACTAAACAGTTAAAAAAAATGAATTGAATGGATTATAGTGTTTTATCCATTTTTGTCATCTAAATTTAGCCCTGTGATGATCCAGTGAATCGTCCAGGGTGAAGCCCACCTTTACGCGATGGTAGCTGGGATGTTCTCTGACTCCCCCATTGACCCTCTCCAGGAATAAACGGTTCGGAAAATGAATGACTGACTGACTGAATGTCACCTAAATGCATGTTGAAGAAACAAAACAAACACTTACAAACCTCTGAAAAGATGCAACATGTCCATTACACATGGATTTCTTCAGTCAAAATGCAGAACAAAATCTACGTCAAGTGAATTTAGTCCAATCTGTCTTCCATTTTCTGTTCAAAAGGTTGGACCCTGTCAGTGAAAACAACCCTTAAGAGAAGCCGACTGCCACTATCTACAATAATCACCAAAAGAGCGCTTTGGTGCTAAAAGTGAAAGGGCACATTTTTTCAGCAGCTGTCTAGCGGAGATGAACAACATATTGCACCTTTCAAAACACATCAGTGTGTCTGCAAACACAGTCCAGGCTTGAATGGAGAGGAAAGCACTACTGATGACATGCATATATTCATTTGTGTTTTAGAAAGTGGAAATGGTGCAATAATATGGTTATGCGATGCTTTCTATAGTACAGATAATTTGCATCTAAACATCCACTGACGACCAAAGTCATTCACAGACATAAACTGTTTAATACCTGTTGAGCCATTAATCCTATCAATACATGTAAATAATTGGTGTAAAATGCAGTTTGTCGTCTTTTCATGGTCGTCAGATATGACCCATTTGGACGTTCAGAGGCTCCGTAGTTACCGTAGAAACACCGTCATCTTCTACAACATTGATTCATCAGTAAAACCCATGGAGTTGGATCAATGACAGTGGATGGAGACACTTATTTTATGTTCAGTTAATGATATATTTTGCAGAAAAAGACTAATCTTTTTCTTTAATTTTCTGTTTTGGATATGATAACCCATGACTTTAATTGGAGCTTTAGTGAACATCTACATAATCTGTACATTAGATATAAGAAAATACCTGATTTTCACTTAACTATGCAAAATACAGAGCATAGTATTAGAGTAAGTGGTGATAAATCGCTGAACTGCCACTGAAATCACACGGGGTCTTTATGAGTTGAGGGTGGAAATGCTTGATGTAACCATAAATAATTGTGTCAAAGTATCTTTACTTTTTTTTAAAGGTAATTTTTTTTTCCATTTTAACTATAAGAAGTAGAATCACTTAGAATAAAAAAATTGGATAAGCGGAAAATCTTAGAAACACGAGCAGTTCCTGATATTGCAGTATTATCTGATACTTAGTCATAAAGCACCCTCACTGATTCAGCCTTGCATGATTACATCCTTTTTAGTATGAACAGAAATTTAAGAGGAGGAAGTATGGCCATTTGTACAAGGACCTGTTTTACTTCACTGTTAATACAGTCACAGCAGAAAATACTTAAAGAAAAAATATACTATTGTCAGTGGAGTGTAGAGAACCCCTACTGCTTCTTCAGAGATAAATTACCAGGCCACACTTAACCCTTAAAGACCTAGAACTATTTATGTGGTGATTTCCAAATACATTTTATTCTACATTTATAATTTTCTAAGTAATTCATCGCCATTTATTGTGATACAATCTTCCACGTTTTGCATTTTTCTGCGAGAATCTGGTATTTTCTTATATTTAATTTTATTATCTAGATATTCATTGAAAGGCTATTCTATCAAAACAGAGAAAACTGAAGAAAAACAAATTTATCAGGTAAATATATCATTAACTGAACATAAAAACAAACGTCTATAACCACTGTCATTTGTCAAACTACATGAGTTTTATGAGCGAATCAATATTGCAGAAGATGTGATGGTGTTTCCATGTTCACTACGGAGCCTCTGGACATCCAAACGAAAAACTGAGAAACAGATTTTTTCTAAATTATTTACATGTATTGATCAGATTAGCAGTTCAGAAGTTATTGAGCATTGTAGATCAATGGATGCTTTAGGCTGCCAGTAGCTGTTTTGGAGTTTGTGGGTTAAAGAGTCTAACTTACTGTAACCAGATTAAAAAAAGAAAACAAAAATTACCCTGAAGTATTTGAGCTTTTGATGAACATTGTCCTAGAGCCTCCATTAGTGCGACTAAAAGGGACAAATTAGGTCCATTTATGGAAAATTAGACAGAATTTAAATCATTTTCTCTTATTCATTTTTATAGGTTGGAGCTGATAAGCACACACCTTCTAGAAAGTACAGGCAAAAAACAGGTCAAGTCCCTGGCTCTTCCTCAAATCTCCTCCTTGTATCCGAATCAATGTCCAAATTAAATCCAGCAAAATTTTAGACGGCAGTGAATCCTCTTAACCCACAGTCTTGTCTCTCATTTGCTCCGCAGCTGATGGCTGATCAATACCACAGTAAAATGAGATTTGTGGAGCTTTTAATGAACATTTTCCATCTGTTTGATGAAACTTATCCAGGACTCCCGTTACCTGCTACTGCTCCACATTCCAGATCTTATTTTATTTTATTTTTTTTTACATGACAGCTGTTCTCCACTGCTGTTATCAAATGCATTCACAGCTGTAGATTTATAGAATTCACTTGCTGGAGATAAACCTGATCTCTACTATGTAAGTCAAGATGTGGTTTTAACCTCTCAGCTGGATGAGGTCGCAAGGTCTGAAGTTTGCTTATGAACCTCCTTTATATAAAGAAGGTGAAAAATCTGACCCCAAGAATAATATAAATGTCTGGCAAAAATACTAGAATTGCTAGTAAAGTAGCTTAAGGGATTTCTTTCAGTGCATTCTATTCTAAGCACACACCAACCAGGTTTTACAGGAAGGCACAACACTGTAACTGCTGCCACTCCAGCTTTAAATGATATAATTATGACTGTGGATACAAATACACACTATGCAGCTCATTTTTATTCATCTCTTAAAGTTTTGATATTAAAAATGAGTCCAGCTGTTGAACGCAGGGAATGGTCATATCCACAATGCACCCACACCCACCAAAAGCACCAATAAATTAACACTACGCCTATATACGGACTGTATTCTCACTGAATGAAGTCTGACGTTTAATGTTTGTATACATCTGTGTTAAAGCAGGCAGCTTGTCCTTCAAACAAAACTCAGCCAGTTATAATAATACTGTTTAAGAATCTTCACATGCATCAACCAGTGACTTATATTATAGGTCCTTTTGTTGACAGAAAACAGCCAAAGGAAAACCACGAATCACCTCAGGATCTCCATATTGTAATATTTCCATATTAGCTATATTAATGTTACATTTTGGATTGGCCAAATGAGGTCAGACCATGAATGCTGGATGATCAAATGGAGAACTTGGCAAACATGGTAAAATCATACCTCCAAAAGCATCATAAGAAAACATAAGGACCTGTCACACTTTGTTAATTTAGGCAGCGCATGTCGATGTATCCGAAGTCCTCTAAAACACTGGCATAAGCTGAAATATTAATTTTTCTTATATTACTTTATTTTAGGTGTATACATAGCTTACATAGAATGTTTCAGTAACTTATACTAACAAAACCTCAGCGTGCTGTAGCCAGTAAAAAGGCTACCATAAGGATTCGAGTCATAACCTCCGAGACATCGCAGTATCACCATCACTGTCACCATCATGCTGAACAAAACTCCCTGCTGTGGCTCCCTGTGGCTTTGGAAAATTAATAATGAGTATTTAATTTAAATCTATGTTATTTTAGTTAATTATTTTTTCAAATGTAATTCTAAATTTGAAGATTGTGATGATATTAGGTATTACAGGTGTTGTCTCTTGCTGCACAGCAAAGTCTGGTCACTGTCCAGAGGTGGAGGTGCTGAAACGGTTTGCCATGTGTCTGGAAGAGGGGAAAAGAGGTCGTCCCGAACACGTCAAATACGTCTACATACTTCAATATGCACTGTAAATATGTTCAATATAAGTTACACATAAGTTAAAAGCATGTTACTAATAGTTTAGAAATAAGTTTTGGATACATTAGACATTATCTCGACATATTTTGACTTATGGGTAACTTGTAGTGTAGTGATCCCAGCATCATTTTATTGTAGCTCAGTGAGTGGTGGGCTCAATGCCAGAGTGGTTCATTTCATTACTGTCATTACAAGTAAAATCTAGAAACTCTAATTATAATTTTACGTAAAGGTTAAAATAGAAATATTTCCCATATTTCCTTTAAGGTTGTTTGTTATTATGGATTGTATCAACAAAGTACCATAGTATCATCCATTTTCTGAACCACTTAATCCTCAAGAGTTTATCCCAGCTACCATCAGGCCAAAGTACCCAGAGAGAATCCAGACATGGGAAAAACATACAGAGACACACTGACTGGCACCAGAATTCAACCCAGGATCTTCATGCTGTGAGGCAACAGTGCCAACAACTTCAGCACATCAATCATAGTGTCAGATGAAATGAAATTACTCATATCATTCTTATTAGAGTTCCCTAATGAATAGACATCAATCAGCATGAATTGGAAACATTAAGTAAAAATAAATGTCCCACTAGGCAGGTTTTAGACCTGTTTGTTCCCTTTTTACATAGAACTGGGTGTAACACCTGTATGCTGATGATACAGTCATGAACTGCTGATGCACATTTTGGCAGTTTAATCCCTTTAGTGCTGTAAATACTCTGAATGCAGTTCTTTATACATGTAAAACTAAATTCCTGTTGTTTTTTTTTCTGGAGCTGTTGATATTGGTTATGACAATCTCATCTTCATTATTAAAAAAACACATTTCATTAGTTACAAATAGAAATGTTTTCCTTTGCATTGTTGAAGGATGCTTATTGAGGCAACTTTCTAGTCAGTTTTGGATTATGGTGTTATTATATAATACATGCTTCAGATGCAGCTCTTAAGCCATTGGATCCTAGAATACAGCCATAACTGTTTTTTTTTTTTTTTTTGAATCCCTGTACTACTTCACTGTTTTCACTTCAAGGTCACTGTTTTTAATATTTGAATCACTATTAACAGTAATTTAGTCATATTTTACTTTTACTAGTAATGTCTGTGAGTCAGTTGAGGCAGGTCAGTTGAGCTGCATACACCTGTGATGTCCATCTCTACTTACAGCCTCCAGTTTGGCGGCCTATTTAAATTACATAGATTTCACGGCTTTCCCTCTTCCACACCATTGCCGCTGCTTTTACATCACTGCTCCCAACTCTTTAAGCCCCTCCACCACCTCCAGAAGGTATTTATTCATCACTCTCTAATATCTACTGTATATGTATGCATATCTCCAGGGAGTGCTGACCTCAGAGCTTAGACTCCAAACTCTAAAATATGTTCTGCTGCTGTAATAAAACATTTCAAGGTGTCTGAGTGAACTGTATTATGTTGCAGGTTACGTCTGTTTTTACCAAGATTGGAAAATCAAATTTTGTCAGTGTGTACCTGCAACTTGGAATCATTTTTTATCTCAGACTCGGTTCTTTTTTTTTTTTTTTTAATCTTTAGGGCATTTTACATTATTAATTCTATTATATTTCACATCTGGCTGTTCTTGTCTCCTTTTGAATTCACTTGTTTTGGAATTTAACCCTTAAAGATCTAGAACTATTTTGTAGTGACTCCCCAGTGAATGTTTCTCTCTTCATTTCACATTTCTTGATTTATCACCTTTTCTCATAATACACCCTCTACATTTTGCAATTTCACTGGCAATTTCAGTGACAAATCTGACATTTCCCTACATTAATTTAGTGACCATATACTGTATATGTTCATAGATGTACAGGGTTAGTTTGAAGGTAATTATGCCAAAACAGAGAAAACTGAAGAAAAACTGAGTTTTTGACCAAAATGTATCATTAACTGAATGTAAAAACTGTTGTCTACAACTTAAACTACAAGGGTTTTATTGGTGAATAGATGGTGGTGTTTCCATGTTCATTATTTAGCCTCTGAATGTCCAGATGGGCCGATGAATAGCTGACAAATTGTATTTTACCTGAATTATATCAATGTATTGATTTAATTAGTGATTAAAAAATTATTAAACCCAAGATCCATGGATACGTCGGTCACTGGAAGCTATTTTTGAGGGTTCATTGCATGCATTAATACATATGCTAAGGATTTATTGTTTTACTAAATTGCATTTTATTGTTTGTAACACCACTGTTTGTTTTTTTACTTGGTTTTGTTGTAAATGAGGTCTTCACGTCAGGAAAACCAGAGTAAAATTAAAGTGTGAATGATTAAATTAAAATAAATACATGAACATTAAAAAAAGAGAGAGAAGTGTAATTACACTGCTTGTCTCCAGTGTGTTTTAATTTTGACACAAGTGGTCATAGCAGAGTTAATAGTCGGTTTTCCTCTGGGTAAATGTGCTGTTGTCATGTGTGTTTGCTTACACTTACGCCTTGTATTAAATCCTTTTTCGAGTACCTGTTTCACAAAAGGCCAAGGGAGACGCATGTGTGCGAGTCACCGCAGGAGAAGCAGTGTTGGACGAGGTGTCTGAGTGTGTCTTATTGAATTGTTTATGCAAAGGCTTGGATTTCCTTAACTGTGAGTGTGCATGCAAGCATTCTTGTGTGTCACAGTTCAGCAGCAGACAAGTGGAGAGGAGCATTAAACGCCCTCTTTCCTCCACTAATCAGGGATTAGACAGTGTTTAAGAGCATAAGAGAGAACCATAAAACAAATGAGCGTGTGGAAAAAAAAAAAAAAAACTGTTGAAAATGTCTGTAGGGAAAAGAAATGAATGGCTTTTGATTTCCTTGAATTTCTCAAGCATTCATGGTTTCTTTGTTTCCTTTTGCCCTTTTTTTTTTAAACTTGCTTCCTTCCTACTGACATCCGATATGGAAAAAAAACTAAATCATTTAATTTTAGATGCTAGGAAGCTGTGCCATTTCAATGAGAAAAGTTGATTTCATTTTTGCTAGCTTAAAGTTCACACATTTTACTACACACAGAAGATGGTAAAATATTCAAACAGTTTTTAAATTATTGGCCCAGCCGGCTTGTAACATTGTCATTTATTCTGTGCTGAGGCACCACACACACCCTCTAAGCTTGTGTTAGTGATTGCATTTGCACTGCAGCTGTTAAATATGTGCAAGTCCACAATCCTGGAAGACTACATAGCATTGTGATCAGACAATTTCTTACTTACTTTTCTTTAACCTATAATCATTAAAAGTGAGAATGAAATTATTGCCTTTGCGTCTTTTCACCGTTGTCAAATCTTTCTATATCTTATCGTGAACTGTGCAGTGTTTAATTGATTTTTACTCATGTGTGATACATGGTTTCTATCTGTTTTTCAGGCCCTTAATGGCAACATGTCATCACACATCAGTCCCACATGTTATAACTTTATAAGTTCTTTGGCCACTACTCAAAGACCCTAACTGAAATCATGGGGTAAGGACCTCAGCTCCAAAATGAGGAAATGAAAATATTTCGAAGCTGTAATACCTCTGACAGCCATTGGGGGTAGCTCCAAAAAGGACTGTCTCTCATAGATCTGTAAAATTAGATCAAAGTATTGTCTTTCTGGGATTCATTCCGGTCTCATCTATTTTATTTAGGCTATCTAATAACTGATCTGGTGCTCCATCTTTAATATTTTACCTCATTTCATAGAGTAGTAGGTTTATTCAATAAATCAAATTTTTTTCCCCATATGCAGCTCTACTGCAGTCATTAATAGGCTTCAGCAACAAGGCAGTGGAATTACTTTGTTACATAATGCTGGATGAAATTTCTGATTTTAGTGAATTAGTAAGTTAGCGCTTAGCATTAGCTCATCTCTGACCCCTGACCTACTGTGGTTCTAGTCCTTTTGTCCAAATATGGTCACTTTGACTCCAAAAACAGATGTTAAACCACCATCTAATGTCACCATTCCTCTGTCCACTATTAATGTATACAGCCTACGGTTCCAAGTTTGTTTTTACTTTTTCAAAGTCATCACATTGTTAAAAAAAACAAAAAAACCAACAAAATTAAAGTTATGCTCCTTAGTACACGCATCCTTTCATCCATTTCAGACACTCAGTATATTCCACACAATAATGAATACAATGCATAATAAATAACACCATGATAAAAGACCACAATGATAATTACATGAGAATCTGTGTGTTTGTGCTACAAGACACAATCAGACTTGACACATTTGTACCAATAGATCAATTTAAGACTATGATAATGAACAACTCCAGTCATGACTGATGAAGATTGCATTGAACTGTATTGATATCATCACCATTCTTCCAAGATATTATCTCATTGCCACCTGTATCTAATATAAAAACCCAGATATTCTTCCATTCTTGAGGCTTTGCAGCCAGTGCAGCACTTTATTTTTGCAACATATCCCAAGTGATAATGTGACATAACTGCTAAGACTGTGATACCATTTTTGGTACATGTACATAAATAGAGATATGATGAGGGGTGAAAACGAAGGTATGAAGGAGCATGAGAGAAACAGGGTGAGGAGGAACGGGTGACAGAAAGAGAAAGACAGAGGCAGAACGAAAAGGAGAGAAAGAGATAGAGCAGAAGAAGGTGAGGAAGGCAGTCTTCCTGGGGATGTAGGAATGATTAATGTGAAGCTGTCAGAGAGGTGGAGAGGGGAAACCACAGCGATGGGGGAAGAGTCATGCCAGGTGCAGAGAAAAGAATATGAGAGAAGGGAGGGGGGAGGGGGGTGGGGGCATGAAAAGGTTTGAGGAAAGACTGTACGGCGAGAGAAAGAGCAAGTGTGTGGCAGGAAAGAGAGGAGAAAGTATTAAAGGGGTTTCAGGAAGGACTGCACAGTGGGAAGGAGGAAAAGAGAAAAAGGGGAGAGAGGTAGAGGATGGAGGTGTGAAAGAGGATTCAACACAGACTGCTGAGAAACAGAAAGGGAGGCATGGAGAGCGATATAGAGACAGACAGGGACACCAAGACGGAAAGAAAAGAGAAAATGCTACCTGCTAAGATGAGAGATCAGTGATAGAGCGTCTTGTGGTTCCTGTATGAGAACATGCTGTTTGTATGTGTCTGCATGAGGAAGTATAGTAGAGACGGTACAGGATAGGCTACAGTTGGATTTTATTACTAAACAAATGACGGAAGTCCTAATAATATAAATTAAAATGGGCAGTGTAAACCTCACAGCAGTAATAAACACTACATTCATTAGGTTTCAGTAGTTTTCAGCAGGAAGCTTGCACTGAAAGACATTCTTGTTTAATAACATGACCACCTGCCTTGGTGTGAGATGTCTGCACCTTAAAGGGTCATTTATGCTTTACATATCTACCAAAACAAATGCATGCTTTTCAAATGTTCTAAACATCACTGCATTTGTACTTCTATGCCTCCATTGTAGTAGAATGAGCATGTTTCAGTCAATCCACCAGAGGGCACCACTTTGAATTAACAAACTAGCCAAACACCCAAAAAAAAGTAGAGGTTTTTTTGAAAGAAGGAGAGGAAAGTCAATGATTCAGTATTTGGTTTTTTTTGGTTTTTTTTTTTTCGAAGTGAATCTAAATGGTTAAAATATATTAATTCCTTAACTCTTTAAACCCTAAGCCTAAAATGGTCTGTCTGGACTGTTTTTCTTAATTTGACTATAAAAGGTTAGAAAATATGCTGTGAGTGAATCATTTTGCCCATTTTTTCAGAGCACTTAGAACTTTCAAAATCTAGCACTGATTTACAATTTACTGCATGTTGTAATTCTGCTAAAATGGCTTCTTCTCCACCTTCTGGTACAGGTGTGAGTGAAATTACCGTAATGACCCAATAAAGTCTATGAAGCAAAATAATTTTTCCAATTGCAGTGAAAGACTTACAGCCATCCAAACAGGTCAGGGCAGGGTGTGTCAGCGATGACACGTCAGGTTTTAAAGAGTCAACTTTACATATTGTCATATTTTCTTAGAGTTTTTTTCGAGAGAAGATGAAAAACGATGATAACAAACATTGCGATGACAGAGGAGGTAATGGTGATATTGACAAGGGTCAGGGGTAGTGTAAATATTTTGGTACTTTTTCACCAACTAACACAAAATTTCCACCATTTCTGAGAATTATTTCCTTCAAATCTCAATACTTAGTTTCTGGTGGAACTACAACATTTAGTCAGCTTCCATAACCTTCCAAGATATAATAATAATAATAATAATGCATTAGATTTCTATAGCGCTTTTCAAGTCACCCAAAGCGCTTTACATTATTGA
>JAPQRQ010000006.1:14274796-14285978 GCA_037367365.1 Apogon talboti
ATAATGGTGGTAGTAGTAATAATAGTAGTGGTAGTGGTAGTAGTAGTAGTTGTGGTAGTGGTAGTGGTAGTAGTAGTGGTAGTAGTAGTAGTTGTGGTAGTGGTAGTGGTAGTAGTAGTGGTAGTAGTAGTGGTAGTGGTAGTAGTAGTAGTAGTGGTGTTGGTAGCACAACATAGACCAAGAACATACATGACTATAACATCATTATACATATGTTTTGTGACATTGTGTCTTTTTTTGCATACATATGATTAACTCATTATCTAAATGTCAAGGACAGAGACCTTAATCATTGTCGGACTCCTTTTCCTCTAACCATAATCCAATGTCACAATGACTCTAAAACATCTCCAAACCTGTATATTTTATGAGTTATGATATTAGAACCTGCATTTTGTCCACATGAAGGAGTATAATCATGTAGCAGAACCAGCCTCTTTAACTAGAACTGTGGGCACATCCGGGATGATACACCATGTTTCCAATGTGAAAACCACATTAATTATTCTGCAGAATATTTATTTTTACTGAAAATCAACTGTAAATACATCAGTTATAGTACATTTGCGATATGAGCTTTTATGTAACAATTTCCCAAATCTCATTACATCTAAATTATTGAGGCTAAACATAAGAAAGCAAATGCCAATTCTCTGCCTCCTAACAAGGGATTGTTACTGCTGTTAGGAATTATAGGTGTTCAAGCTGTTTACTAAAGGACAAAAGGAGGAGAGGAAAAAAGAGAAATAGAAATACTTAAGGGAAATAAAAAGCCTGGTATGTAAAAAAACAAAACATTTTTCCACCATAATCTTCTTAAAATAATATATTTGGGAGTTTGGGATTACAAGTAATGAAGTATTATTTGGTTTATTAGTCATTTATTCCCAAGCAGTTTCCCAAGTATTTACAAGCAAAAATACAAAGTTAAAACAGTGTATGTGTGAATCTATGGGAGAAAGATATGTGAATAATGGCATGATAGGAATACCACCGTACGCTTTATCACTTACCCAATTATGTAGGATTGCAAAACTAATCTACAACTCCATTAAAACAAGAGACCCCACAGCTCAGGGTTAAACAAAAGCAAATTACATTACCCTGTCACACACACATATACACTTCTTCAATACAGTGTGCCATTCTGTCAACCAGCCTTGTTCTCATTCAGCCATATCTCCACTGAGATTTTAGAAGAACAGCCGTGCATGAGGTGTACGTCAGTTCAGAGAGGACATGGATATGTAGTTACTCTTTAAGAGTCCCTTGTCTTTTTTCAACTTCCTAGTTTCATTAAAAGTTAATTTGACAGAAAGGGGAGTGAGCGTTTCCTGAAGGGAATAAAATACTGTACTTTTTATCAGATTAATGAACCGTTTAGCATGTCTCTGTGTTTCTGTTCACATAATCAATACCAGAAAATGACATTATTTGAAGTTTTAACTTTTATCTGATGGGTAAAGAGTTGCAGAAAATGATTAAAATAAAATATCATTCCTATACTTTAATTGTGTGTCTCAAACACATTTAATTTACAGTAATACAAATTCATTTAAAGTTTGACCACAATAAAATATAAACAAGTTAGAAATGGACAGAAGGTGCTTATTGTTGTTAAGTGAAAATGCATCTGCAGGAATAACGCCTCACATTATGTTGTCGGGTCAGTTTGTTAGTGCTTCAAATAAACAGTTAAACATTGTTTTAGAGCTCCGTTTTACCTCAAAAGCTATTTAATTTCTTAACAGAATGAGAAAACAAATATATGTAAACACAGATGTGGACAGTTCAATTGTGTTCATTATGTCTTCAGTTTTGTTTACTTTATACAGATGTGGACATTTGGCTTTCTAATGCCCCTTACAAACTAATGTAGACATTTTGTCAGAGGGATATTTTTCTCTATGTTTGGGCCTTTTGTCCATGTTTAAACTGTGTTTTAGGTTGTAGAAAATGATATTTTTTTTGCATGTCTGTGCTTAGCTTGTGTGATGAACCTGCTCCAAACTTTAAATCCAGGAGTTTAAATCAGTGTCTGACCTGCAGTAGATTGACATGATCACCGAGAGACTGAACCGGTGCAAAACATAATGTAAAGTACATTTAGAATTTAATAATTGGTCATTGTTATCAAGTAAAGCCTCCAGTATTATCTATGATGTCTGAAATTCACCAGAGAATTTGTAATAATTTATAGATGTTTTTTCCATTGTTGTTGTTGTGTGGACAGAGATAATTTGTAAAATGAAAGAACCTGTGGACAGTTTTTTTTTTTTTTTTTTTTTTAATGGAGGAAATGTCTGTTTAGAAAACTATCTGTGTTCGTGTGGACAGCATTAAACACTGTCAGAATCTATTCCAACATCAGCAACAAAATATGACTTTGAGTCAGACACAAATGATTCTTCATTTAAATGTTTTATTTGTATTTATTTAAACAGGCAGAACTGATTCTCATTTTAAATAATGACCTGGACATATAGAGACAAACAACCAATCAGTCATTCATTCACACCTATTAGATTAACCAATTGACCTACTAGTACATGTCTTTGGATGGTGGGAGGAAGCCAGAGTACCCAGAGAAGACATCTAAACTCCACACAGAAAGGTTCCTGGTGTTGGAATGGAACTCAGGACCTTCTTACTGTGAGGCGACAGTACTAGCCACTGCACCACCGTGCCGCCCTATATATGATTTATTAGTCAATAAATCACAAATACTTTTAATTGTTCATCAGTGTACTTCAGAAACATAAGGAGATGAAGATCACAATGCTCTGTGGATCCATTTTCTTTAGATTTGACTATACTGAACCGTTTCACTGAGAGGCTGGTGCTTTTTCTTGTGTTCCGTTTCAGATTTGTTGACTTTACCTAAATGACAGCACTTTCCTGCCACCACTGTGACCTGTTTTTCTAAGGTCAGTCTTATGTTTCTGTTTTCTTTCTCCTCGCCTTCATCAGTTCATCAGTAATGTCAAAGAAAAAAATATCCAAACACATATACGGGCAGAAAAAGCTCAACAGCGTTCAGCACGTCAAAATATAACTGAAAAGATGACAAGTGATTTCATCCACTTATACATGAACAGTAACCTTCACTCAGCTACATAATATTAAATCACCTTTCCTCTGTGTGCACATGCATAATCATGTTTCTCAATTTTTTGGAGGCTGAAAGGCATTATAAATCTCATTACCTGAGTTATTGATAAATAGAAGAAAATAGAAAATGAGAATCACCTCAAAGGGACTGGGCTTGTTAGGCAGGGTCCAGAGTACGAAGTCCTGTGGATCCTCTTCCAATAGAAGTGACTAAATTGAGCTCCTTTACAAAAAAAAAAAAAAAAAAGAAGTTGGTGCTTTTTTTCATGTTCTGTTTGAGTCTCACTGACTTTACCTAAATGACAACACTTCCCTGCCACCACACTGACCTCTTTGTCTAAGGTCAACATCAAGTTTCTGTTTCCTCTCTAATTCACTCCCTCCTTAGTCTCCTTGCCTTCATCTGCTGCGACCTCAAATCCCAGTTGGCTTTTCTCTGTCCTTTTTTCTCTCTGTATCTGTCTGTCCTTCTCTGGTCCTGCCTTCTCTCCGACCCCTGATCCCGTCTTCTCAAAAGTTGTTTAAAGTTTCGACTCTCCACTTCCCCTGTCTTGTCAAAGACAAGTGTAATTTGCTCTTAATCTCTTCATCCTCCCCTCATCCCCTCCTCTCCTGTAACCTTTGGATTGAGGGGGAGTTTGTGCCGGAGGCGGGAATAGGGACATGAAGCTGGCCTATGACTGCCCCCAATCAGGCTTCCCTTCTCACTCTGTCCCAATCATCTTTTTTACCTTGTTCTTTTTTTTTTTTTTTTTTTTTTTAACTTTATCTTGTTCTTGTTCACTTAGAAACTTCACTTAATCTCTGATTTAAAGAGTGGAGAATATGCATCACAGAGAATGAGGAACAGAAATGAAAAGACATATGTAAAGAACAATTAACAAGAATGGTGCAAAACGAGAATAGAGATTGAACAATGAAAAGATAAAGTTCCACCTTATTAAACTACATGTCAAACTGACTTAAGTTCTTCTTCTTTTTTTTTCCCTTAAATCAGCTCCACCAGTGAGTCTTACGGGTAAAAAGAAGTCGTAGAGAAGGAAGCAGCAAAGGAGGAGAGTGGACATGATGGACATTTGCAGAAGAGTGTGGCCTTTCAATAATTGTGCCTGCCGTGGAGCAGAGGTCAGAGGTAAATGCCACACGTGGAGATGTCCTGCTATAATGAGTGGGAGAGGGTATGACACTTTCACAAATACACACTTTTGGACACACACTCCTGCATGGGCACATCCACATTCCTACGAGCATTAACACCAACATGATTCCCCATATACTGTACAATGGTGTGTAGGTTGCGAGTAAGCAGCATCACACTCGTTACCTTATCAGAAATGTGATCATTAATTTCCTCCAACATTGGTCATATATTATGATCTCTTCCAGATAAATGTGTATTTTTGAGGCAGAGTAGCAAAACCTCTAATAAGTTCGAGGTGTCCTCTAATAAGAGATAACGGACTATTATGAGAGAGAGGACACGTCAATATGCTTTTATTGGAATGTTTCCATAATACGGAGCAAGAAGTTTATTCATTTTTAAGACATTTTTACCAGCATGCATTTTTTTTTTACTCAACTTACATATTTTCATTAATGTTTATCTAAAGGGAAATATGCTTCCATACTTCTCATTTCAGCCTCCATCTGACTCAATGCAGAAGCTGCATTTTACTGTGAAGGAAAAGTTAATGCAGTTTTAACAGGGCAAATCGTTTTCAAAATAGTTTTTTCCTTAAGTGAACAAAAAATTATGTTTGAATGGAAAACTTAACAGAGCAAACAGGCGACAGAAATCACTTTCCTTCTCACTGCTTCTCTCCTAACTTGTCTTATATTGATTATTATTTTCGTACATTTTCGAATCCCTTTAATAATCCACAAAACCTACCCACCACCAACTGAATTCATGAACGTTTACTTTTACACATACTGTATATTCAGAAGAGAAAAACAAAACTTTACTGCATAGATTCAGTACCTTTATTCCAATTTTCACATGAGTTTGTATGGATCTTTTACTATTTTTAACCTTTTAAATGAATTTTACCAGACAGTCCACAGTATTTAGTGAAAGACGACTGGAAGTTGGAATGCTTTTATTACATTCAATAGTTGCGAAGAACAGAAAATCTAACTGTCAGTTCATATTTACGCTGTTTTTCTTCCCTCCACCGTTTTCTATCCTGTACATGACAGTCACAAGCTGTCTTCCACTGACCCCGTTCTCACTTTTCAATGTGAAAATGCCAACTTGGCCCAGGAGGTGAAGGTTAAAGGGCAGAGCATCCCTAAAGGATGAGGTAGTTCTACAGATGCTGATGTGTTTTGTCAGTTTTGAACATACACTCTACTAATACATATTGGATTTCATATGGTACATTTGACTCTGATTTCTCTATTTTTGACAATTGTGCTTACTGTGTGCTCTTAAAAAATATCACACTATTGTGCTAACTCAAGCGTCCATCAAGGTACTTGCAATAAGGGTGTTTTGCTTCACCTCACCTGTAAATGTGTGTGTGGTCCTCACCCCCTGTTATTTTAGCAGATGCTGCCTGGTCTTAATCCAACAAGTCCCCTCCCTTTCTTTTCCCCTTCTGTACCACACACTGAGAATGTATGTCCTTCTCAGGCCTTACCGATGCTGCAGTTGTTGCATCACCTTCTATCGATCTATATACTCTTACTCTTCTTTATTTAGATCAGGTTATGCATTCAAGGTGAGTCGGGGTATAATAATGCATGAATGTCAATGAATTTCCCTAGATACTAGTGGAAGCATCAAATGCCCCCAAATTATAGAAACACCTTTCTGTATTTCATCTGCAACAGAATGTCAACAGCACAGTCTGTGAGCCAGATTATGCAAAAACTACTGCAACGATTTATATGAAACTGGAAGAGTATAAAATTTAAGATTTATTTATTATCATTGTATACAAAGAGCATACAGAATCAGACGAAATTGAGAGAGAGAGGGAGAGAGAGAGAGAGAGAGAGAGAGAGAGAGAGAGAGAGAATATACTGTAAAGATCCACAGCATAAAATACAAAATATTTAAATTGTATTAAAAGAGCTAGAATGAATAGTAAATACAGTAAAACCCCCACGCCCCTCTCCCTTTCAGTCAAGTCACACAATCACACATACATAACTATATAGGTGCAGAGGACAGTGAGAGGTAAGTACAGTTTGCACATTGCTGATTTTTCATTACTGCACATGGTTGATTATTGATTCTTGCTGATTACTACACATTACTGAATATGATTATTGCACATTGTTGATTTGAAAATGAGTAGAGCCTGGATTTCTTTCTAATATAGTAAGAACGGGCCTCTGGTTTACAGGACCTTTCGCTATGGAAGTATGTGTGCTACTGCATGCCTCTACTGTTGAACTTCTACCACCCTGAGTAACCACATATCATATAATTGGTGTAATTCAGATGGTCCCTCCATACCTTTAAGCCTAATACTGGGGTGAAAACAGGAATATGGTGGATGGAATGTAAGTACAACCTATTATTGCATGAGTCAGTTTTTTTACTGCTGTGTGTTCATGTGGGCGGAGAAGCTGCACATATGTGCTTGCTCAGTGTGTAGGACATCCTGTTGTTGGAATATAATTAGACATACCCTGTACAGGACTCATGCAGTGATGTCTCACACATACAGCTCTGAAAAGCATGAACGGACCGCTGGCTTTACTATTTATAGGCCTAGATGTTCAAGTGAAATGTTTCTTTTTATTCTCCAAACTATTGATTTATTTTTTTCCCAAATAAATAATGGTGATTAATTTGGAGAAAATGGCAACTGGCCTAGATAGCACAAAAAAGTAGCATATATAGATAGTGCACAAACCATCTGTGACATCATCTATTTTTGAGGTCTGGAGATATGCAAGATGGCTGTTGGATTTAAGGAAACAAGTAGATGGAAAAAAAAAACATATCTACTAACAGTGTAATAATAAACACTAATTTCATTTACTAAACACACACAGATGAGTTTGGTAATAGTGATGTCAAAGTCATGAAGTGTACAAACACTAATTATGACTACTGATCCAATTAGCAGGCTAGCTGACAGACCATATAATTTTAAATGAATAAATGCTAACATGAGTCAATACAGTTATTGGCCAGTTATTGTATTGGTAGTACTGATAAACTTTATGGCAGAACCTCATGGCATTTTTAGTGCAACTTGTCAGTCACAACTACGGCAGAGTTGCCTGTCAGGGAAAGAAATCAGTTTTACTCAATAAACAAGAGCTGAGCTAACACTAGCGGGGCTAATTAGCAGGTTAGCAGACAGACCACATAATTCAAATGAATAAATGCTAACATGAGCTAATGGAGTTATTTGCCTGTTTTTGAAATTAAATAGTAATGACAAAATAAGTTTTATTCAATAAACAAGAGCTCTAAAAGTATAAATCGGTAGCTAAGCTAACACTGGCTGCACCAATGCTAGCTGTGCTAATGCTAGCTGTCAGTCAAAACCCACACAGACTCTTCTATAAATCACAGTGGCCACTTCTGTAACTAAGCAGAATATTTTGGCTTGGAATTGAACTATATAGACAAAAAAAAAATCTTGTGCCAGACTGCATACAAGTTTATTTCCACTGTAAAGTTTTATGGAGATTGACTTGTTTTAGAGCCACCACCTGGGGGACGTCCAGTTCACTGCAGATTTTTATACTTGTACTCTGACTTCAGTTTTGAGCCCTGGAGGTTGCTGCTTTAATTTTCAGACCTTGAATAAAGCAGAAATAACAGGTATTCAGTTCTCAACAAGTTCAAATATACATACATATATTTATTTATTTATTTATTCTGGGAAACTGCTCCAAGGCCTGGTCTCTACCAGTCTTCATATTTGTTGTTTATGCCCCTTGTGGTGCAGAAATGAAAAGTACCTGAGTTTTAATCACATTCCAGAGTTTCCACATTGACAAAGGTTCATATTGGGACATTTGGTGTATTACCAGAGCTGAATAGGACATTTTTGTCCTTTAAATTTATTATATTTCTGAATGAAAAATGTTTCTGTATGCTTTATTCATAATGAAACATCACTACCATAATGATATTGTTTGAATAGTCACCCCAGTATGTCCTGAATTGGTAATAGTGTAATACAGGCTGCGCTGAAGTGTGTGAACCAGCCTCAGCTAATAAAGAGCAGGCACTTATATGCAGAAACATTATGTTATTATGAACTTTGGTTAGAGCAGTAATTATTTTTTCACCATAATGTTTCACAATTGCAATAATCATGTCGGCCAAACTGTTCTCTGACCCACATAGACTAAACCACATACTGCGATCACACATCAAGTGGTTGCTGTTAAATGGAGGTCAGCTGATATGGGGATGAATAGTCAGGCATAAAATCACCACATTTGAAATGTGTATGAGTCGGCTGTTACATCTTGAGAATCTTTTTCCAGATGTTGAGCAGGGGAAAAAAAAATGTTTATCTCTCCTGCCAGCAGTGTTTCTTTAAAGTGGTTATAGAAGAGAGAGTTCATTCACATGGAAATATGGAAACAGCTACAGAAAGATGCAGGTGTGAAAAAGACATGGTAGGGAGCATAAGGTATGTGGCAGGGCTGTCAATTAAATCACAACTCATTGCATTTTTTTCCTTCTTAAGATTGAAGCTTCTAATAATTGACATTAATTCATTCATTTTTTGAATCGCAACACTAGCATATGCAGTTTGTATTAGTTCCATGGTATGACTACATTAGTCCACTCTGTATTAATGACTGTGAATCACACACTCATGTACTTTGTTGTATTGTAGTTGTCACAACGCTGTGGATGACCAGGCCTTTTGTTGGATGTGATTGTTTATCAGTGTCTAACAAAATGTTGTAAACCACAGAAATGATTCACATAACTGGTTTTGGATCCGTCACTACTGCGTTTAAGTTGACCACCTCTGACTAAAAGCAATGTTGATTTAAGAAGAGCCTGGTTTGGTGGAGATATGAAGTGTGACAATATAAAATACAGTCCAGGGAGGTAGCACGTTTGAAATCTATCAGAATTGTAATCATAAACTATGAGATAAACAGTTGAAATATGTGGTTTGAATTCCAGAGTAGTATACCAGACAAACACAGCCACTTACTGGAAAATGTTGTACTATATTGTGACAAACAGGTCTACGCTCAACCTTCTGGCATTTGGGAAAAAAAAGTATTCTGTTGTTTGCTTAACATCAATGGATGGCAGTTACCCCTCCCTAGAAACTCAAAAAGTTGAAGTGGGTGTCACAAGAGTTTTATATTGACGTAACGCACTGAATGTTTTTTTCGATGCTTTTACCAAGTGAAAATTGTTGTGCTATATATCTACACAACCATTACTACACATGCATATGCCCACCTTTGCAGCCACTTTCCATACCTTCCTTATGTCTCCAGTATTACCATATGAATACACCTGTCATACGAAAATGTCAAATGGTAATATAAAGATTCCAACAAACCAAACAAACAAAAACAAGTGCAAAAGCAAATTCTATCCAACATGCCTACATCACTAAGTGACATCCGTAGGAAGAAGTGACTTGACTTGAGCAGAAAGCAGCTCTGCGTAAATGGATTTTGAATTTGCGAATCCGCAGTTTGGAAAGTCAAAAAGGCCCACACAAAGGTCTCACAAAGGCACACATCAAAATAGCTTTAAGCAAACGAGCTTTGCCGAGACTGAAACTGGGGAGGGTTGAAAGAAGTCCTTTCATGCATAACTCATCAAACCAGCACCACTGTTCTCTTATCATTACCCAGCAACCTAATGTTATGTGATGTCATTCATAATGCAAAAAGAGCAAAGAGAAGACAGTGGGCTTACATTTATTAATATTTATGCATCTCAGAACATTGAAAGATGCTGAGATTGTGCTGGCCAAACCCTTAATCAAAACATGAAATATGCATACCAATATTTGTAAAGACTCTGCTCTGTCTCATTTGCAGCTGAAATATTTGGGAGTGAATATATTACGTTTTTGTGTAAATTTGCTCATAACTTACAACTTATAACAAATAACACCATCATAAGGAACCATTTTTGTGGTTTGCAAAGCAGAATTAAAAACGCACTAAAATGATTTTCATTATTAAAGTTGTTTAGTAGAATGCATTTTCATTGTGTGAGTATGTTTGCTAATGTGTTACTGGGCTTTTCGATTAGTGCAAATGCTTATAAGATATTCCTGACATGCTAGCTTTGTGCTTCTGTGCCTTAAGCATGTCATGCATGCATTTTAAACATGGCTGTGCATCAGATTGCACGCAAATATTGTGTTGTGTGTTTTACCTGCATGTGTGTGTGTGGCAGCTCCCTGCTGTTTTGTAATTAAAGCTGAAGTCAAGTTTAATTTTCCTTACTCTGCAGTTCTGGAGGTTAATTGCAAGAGCCAAGCAGCCCATGGCAATCTCACTTCCATTTTAGTTCTTTCCTGTGCAAAGTACAGAGAAGATTGTTAGTGGTAAATTAGAGGATGTGAAGATGCAGTAATAACACCACCATTACCCTCACGGTACATGAAGAAAACAGGCAGGGACACTAGTTAGCCTCCATGCAAATATTAGTAAGAGTAAAAACGCTTATGTTTTAAAAAAGTGTGTGGGTCTTTGCTTGTGTGTAATTAGCATTTGCATCTATTTCAAGAGGTTTAGGCTCTATGTTTCAGAAATATGACTGCATAGGTGCAAAGACGACCACTGTTGGGAGTAATGTGTTACAAAAATAATGCATTACATGTTCAATAGCGATTGAGTTACAACACACTTTTCACCCATAATTTGATTGGTCAAATGAGAGAAAAAAAAAACCAAAAACAAAAACAATGAGACCTTAAGGAATCAAAAATATGACAGGAAAGTTCTATTTCCTGTTGGTGTTCAGCCAATGGGTGAAGATAGCAGAAGACAGTACATTGTCCACATGGACATATGCTCATTATTAACCCTAACTCTGTCAAGAAGCTATTTAGCATGATCCCTGTGATCAGCAATGACAAGGTAAGCTAATGTTTCT
>JAPQRQ010000006.1:14288124-14301027 GCA_037367365.1 Apogon talboti
CCCCCCCCCCCCCCCCCCCCCCCCCCCCCCCCCCCCCCCCCCCCCCCCCCCCCCCTACTGCGCATGAGCCATTTATGCCGAGAGTCTGTGTAACTCAACAGTAACACAGGAGTCATGTAATGCATTACAATTCTGAGACAGTAATATTGCAAGGTAAGGAATTACTTTTAAATAACAGGAACAAGTAATCTGTAATGTATTACAGTTTGGTAACCTGCACAACACTAAAGACAACACTAGTGGGAGTGTCTGTATTTTAATGCCAGCATATATATTTATTAAGGGTTGAGTGTGGCTGCGTGCACTTAATGGTCTCTGACAGAGAGACCTTTACATAGTGCCAGGTTGGTGGAGCACTCAACTGTGTGTATGTGCATGCATATGTGTTCGCTGCCTGTGGATAGTCGAAGTCGTGGAACTGACAGCTGCTAACCTTCTCGCCACGCGGCCCTGTGATTGACGTCTCCATGGTGAGAAAGTGGGCGGCAGGAGGACCAGATATTACTGCAGAGGTCAGGGTTGAGTAGAGAGAGCAATCACTTCAATCGGTGTGTGTGTGTTTTGGCGTGTGCCCGTATCTACCTTCCCAGTGCAATTTCCCCCTTGTGATGATATCAATTTAGCCAAAGGATAGCACTTTCTATTGAACTGTAGAATTATTATTTGATACCATTTGATACCTAAACACCCCCACCCTAACCCCCCTCCTGTAATAGAAAATAAACTAACTAGATAGATATATAGATAGATAGATAGATAGATTCCAGTGGTACATAGGGAGCTTTCAGTCTTTTTGTCTTTGCCTTGCCCTATTGCCTTTCATTTTGCATAAATACCTTATTGCCACTGTGGTTTGTTTACTTCTTTGCAATGATGTAAATTTTTTTTGCTGAATGCAATAAGTACGCTTTTTTGCCCTGGGTTTTCTAAAAGTGAGCACCAATTCCAATTTACTCAGACTGAAATTATCTTTCATTCACCAAACGCTGCATTCCATTCTTTAAACTGGTGAGCTCTGACAAAAACTGTTGTAGACACAAACAAGTAAAGATTGCATGGTTGCACTTACTCTAGGTTGCCATCTCAAAAGAATTGTTTTGATCGTGATTGGAGCTGAAGTGAAAGTGAATGGTGAGCGGAGGAAGACAGACCTCAATGGAAAACAGGCTAATCATTGAGCGTTGTTGTAATTATCTTTTAATGCTTTTAACTGCCTCTTCTAATTGGACTTTCATATGATCCCACCTTGGACTTTTCCCATGGACTCCGATGGTTAGCAAAAGTCAAGTGTGTGTGTTTCCACGGGTGTGTGTGTGTGTGTGTACAAGGCATTGCGGTTGATGGAAACGTGTATATTGTCTGGTGGTTTGAGCAAGGCTCTTTGCTGTCAGCTCATTTGTCTTTATCATACACAATCAGAATGGCCCCACAAGGAGAGAGCCATTACCGTCTAGTTATTGTCAGCATCACTTTCACACCTTAACAAATGCACACGCACGCACCTATTTCAGCAGCAACCTCAAGTTTAGCTTTATGACACAGGCAACCACACCACTCATAAAGACAGCCTTTAAACACACACACTTACATTCAAAGAAACGCAAACAGACAGACAGAAGCAAACATACAGTCGTACCTTCACTCACTTAAGAACCTCATTATGTACAAAAATGTGTGCAGTCCAAAAGTGCTGCCACCCAAGTCTAATTTATTTCCTGCAGGAGACAGTCAGTCAGCATGATAAAACTGATTCATAATTTATCAGGACTAATAGCCACCTGCCTGTGCCACTAGCTGTTATCTGCCACAAATTATGGGCTCAGAAAACTCTCTGTTTTGACTGAGTGTATATGTGGAGTGACAGGGTGAAAAAGGATGAATTGAAAATGAGCGTTAGATTTTTTTGCTGCTCGCTGAGGTGCATACATACTATGCACTATGTGTGGTTGAAACTGGGGAAGGTCTGCCATCTACAGATCATGTTTTTATGATTAGATCTTCAAGTGACATGGAAACAGACTCACTTATCTGAAAACATGGCCTTTTCAGCATCTTTAAAAGATTGAATTCTTTTATTCATGGTCCCCATAGGCGACTCTGTCTTCAAGAGGATTATAATTAAGACAAGATGAGAAGAACCTTATTAATCCCACTGGACATTGTTGTGGCATCACACGGGTGCAAGAAATATATCACTAAAAGCACAACAATAAATACCACAGATAAACAAGTAATTAAGAAGTACATATAAATGAGACAATATAATAAAATAAAATGTCTGGTTCATGGTTTAGCCTGGAGACTTTCTGGGTGGTTTCCTCTGAAAGTCATGATATGAAAGGAAGCTGAAATGTATTTTGCATATGTAAAGACAAACTATAACAAAAAAGAAGACTTACAGACAAGATAATGGGAAAAAAATACATCATACTACATTCCGCAACAAAGAAACTGTCAATTACATTATGCCTTCATTTACATATTGGAAAAGGAGTGGGGGAGCTTATTTATCCCCACCTCTTCTCCAAAAGTTAATAATTACTATTTATTTTTACTGACTTCCTTATTTATTTAAACCTATACTCCAATTATATTAATTTTCTTTAGTTTCCTTAGATATATTGATGTGATATCACAGTGATATGAATGTATCCTCTAGTAGTTGCATTTAATTCCCTCAGGAACAAAGATTATTAGTATCATCAGCAAATTAATACTAATGTCAATATACTGTATACTCTTCACTGATCATTAATGTACAGAATAAACATGTGTGTCCTCAGCACTGAACCCTGAGGAACACCACAAGGATTGTCCAAACATTTCCCAATTTAACAAATTATCTTCTAAATATCTTCTAATCCAATCTAATGCCACTCCCCTGATACCATTTGTAGCTTTCTAGTTTACTCATCCATATATTGAGATTTATTATGTCAAAGGCTTTTTCAACAAATACCCTAACTGCATATTTAAGTCAAAGTCCTACATCTTTAATTCTGCACTCTGAAATCTAACTTAAGAGAAATATGGTGGTTAGCTGTGAGAGACATAATTTCAACTGTTTGAATGATGCTATTGTAAAATGAGATTTAGTGTCCTCTTTTAGTTTCGTCATTTAAATGTGGACATATTGTTTAAAGAGGGGGGAGAATGCAAGATAAGATTAAATTTTGCACACTTCAAGTAATGTAATATGTTTTCATGGGTGGCATAATGGTGCAGTGGTTAATACTGTCACCTCATAGTAAGAAGGGCCTGGTTTTAATCCCAGGAAAGGACTTAATAGGTCTTTCCACACAATTAACGTATTATTAACCTTGAGGGGTTAGTATGAGGTTAATTGGTCACTCTAAATTAAATGTGAGAGTGGATGGTCCTCCATCCATGTTTGCCATCCCAGCTACCATTGCCTTCGGCTGTTGGTGACTGAGATAGGCTCCAGCAGCCCAACAACCCTCCTGAGGATTAACCAGTTCAGAAAATTAATGAATGGAAATGTTTTAATTATTTGTCTGTATATTTTAAAATTAGAACTATTTTTGTTTGTGAACTGGGGAACTGTTTTTCATGGGTAAAGGAGAAATAGGAGATATATAAACATGTGAATATGGAGTCTGCTGTCCCTATACTGTTATTTCCCATGACACTCATTAAATAATACTAGGTTAAACACTAATACTAGGTTAAACACATCAGCTACACATATTATAATTTCTCTATTTAAAATGTAATTTTACAAGTCAAGAAAGTCATAGCTTACAGCAAAGACAGTGAAGTAACATTTAGTTTTGAGTGAAATAGCTCAATGGACTGCATCTCTTATTGCATGTGCTAACAAACACCAAAATGGCTGCTGCCGAAGCACATGAAAAAACGGGTATATAATTCTCTAATTAATGAGTGATCTGTGCTAATGCTAATGGTAGGGACTGTGTGTGTGTATGTATTAGGATGACAAAAATGCAGAGGCTGAATTCCCCTATGAGGGTAATAAAGCAAGCTAACCTTTAACCTTTTAGCTTTTTTATATTATAAAAAAGTTTTTAAGAAGATGAAAAATATCACTAGTCTGCTCATTTTTAGATGAAGAGACATAGTCAGTAGCTATAGTTTGTGGAAAGACAACAATACAGTGAAATCACTAATATTACTTTTGGGTGTTGTATGTCTATATGTGTATTTTCAACAATTTATTAAAAAAAATTTACAACAAACTCACTTTTTTTAATTAAAAGAATGGTGTATGTTATATGTTAAATTATGGCACAATTCATAGTTACTCTCACCATTTACTTACTTTTTTTTTTTTTTTTCTTTTCCTGAAATAAGGTCCCGTTGGGTGCAGCCATAATGATTGGGACTTTGCCTCTCTTTTGGATAATTGGTCACTCTAAATTGCCCCTAGGTGTGAATGTGAGTGTAAATGGTTGTCAACACCAATGACCTGTCCTGTTTGCCTTAACCCGGACGGAATCGGTGACAGGGTCCCCATTATCCACAGCAGCCAAGGAAAATGACTGAATGAATGAATGAAATGAAATAATCCTGCACATTATAAAAATCCACTGTTAACCGTACACCAATGCATATAGTGTATTATACATGTATTTTAAAATAGTAGCTTACTAATGTGTTGCTCCAGTTATATTATAATAAGAAAAGTTTAATGTCAGTTTACCTTTACTTCTCTGTCTTATACAACTGTCAGTGATTTTTCTTTTTTCTGCCTCGGTAGACTGTAGTTCTGAGGTACAGTACACTGCATATGAGGAACTTCATGAGATGATTTTAACATCTGAATCCTTTTGATGACTTATAGCCTGGGCGCATTAAGACTAGAGAGGCTTTGTTTTATCATGACTTAAGTGCTTTAGTTATTACACCTTTGACCCTCACTAACTGTACATCCACTTCTTTAACACCCCAGTATCTTTTTTTCAACTCTTGGACTCGTACAAAATCCGGATTTCTGATACACTCAATATGCCCTGAACTTTCCAACTTTTAATCAAACATTTATGCAAAGTCTCCTCCAACACGGTCAGGTATTTGACATTGCTCATCACATCATCATGTGAAGGGTGTAGAGGAAACACACTTGAATGTTGCAATAAAAAAAAAAGAAAAAAAAATCAGTTTTTCTGGTTTATGACTCAAATATGACTCAAGGAAATAACTAAACCTCTTACACATTTCTAAAATGTGAAAATGCTGTATTCCTATGGTGCTTTTAAAAGTAAAACCTCTGGATTTAACAGGGAGCTGACATACAGACTGTGACTTGGATCACAATGGTCTTGATAATGGAATTGAGGGAAGCGGCTGCCTTTTTCATTTTCGTACATGCCCAAAAGGGTAATCTTTCCCAACAGACATTTATGCTGTGGTAGAGAGTACTGGGTAGACGTAGATTAATTTACCTCTAATGGAACAAGACCTGCAAACCACAGAATTTTAAGGAAGACCAAGACCAGGGAAGTTGTTTAAGTTGGTATTGAATGTAGCATCTATTAAATATGCATTTTCACTACTGGAACCCAGTTCCCAGCTCTGAAATGGAAAAGTCAAGTGGAAAAAGTAATTTAATTTTATTATGGGTTATCACGATTATCGAAAGGGAAAGTAATTAAATGAAGACCCAGGACAAACTTTTTTCTTTTTTTTTTTCCCCAAAACCATTTCTCTGTCTGCTTCAATTTAGTTTCACTGTCAAGTTAGTTCAACATCATACTTTGAAGACCAGCAGATCCTCAGTATGAATGTGGAAGTGTATTTGCAAAATGTGACTAGTTTAACACAATTACCATCACCCCAATTTGTCCTTCTGTTAAGTACTTCAAAACATCCTCATATTACCCGTCCTAAATATAGCATGGACGTATAATCTTACATTGCACTTGATATAAATAATTAAAGAGGTAATTATAAAATGTAATGTACTGACTCACAAACCTGTGCCTCTGTCCTCTGACTGTGGACATCCCTGATTCATAATTTACACCAAGTCCTTTTTTTCTGTCCACAGATCTCATCTCTAGCGTGAGCTGGAAAGGCGTTAAAAATTCATTATAATAGAGATGCTGAATGAGCCAATGATAATGACACCTGTAACCTTGTATGCCTTATGTAAATACAACGCACACAACAGTTGCATGAACACAGACAGCCTCAAAAATGTTAGAATATATTTTTATTCCCACTTAGCCTCTTGGGATCGAGGCCAAAAACTATTTGTTAAGTGTAGATTTTTTGCCTGCTGCAGCGGGGAACTTTGCCAATCCAGAATTGATAAATCGGCATTGATCAACACAGACGATGCAGCAATAAGGAGGAGGCAGGAATATACAGTAGAGGAGTGACTCAGACTTGGTGTATTATTATTATTATTATTAAAATGAAAAAAATATATTGTATGAGTTGAATATATTATAGTGCATCTTGTATTATTTGTATAGTCTCCTAGTGGACCGGATTATATAGTTTTTGAGTTTGTTTTTGAGTTTGAGAGTGTGTATGTCCCTGTGCTCATTGGCATAAGTTCTGCATGAAGATGAATATGTGATTGATGCATAATAATGCAATCAAAGGCTGTCAATCTCCCCGATGTTAGGTGACTGTTCCATCATACTGGTTGTTAATTCTGACTCTGTGACAGGCTTTATAGTTTATTCGCCTTTGTTTTGGCTGCATACTAATGATGTTTAGAATATGAATGGGAAGTTTAGGTCACCCTTCTCATTGTCAACAACAGTATAACAGACCTGCTCTGTCTCCGACTTCAGCTTTAGAGGGGGGGTTTGTAAGCAAATATGGGGACACACAAATAGCACAGACGTGAACCGACAGTAAATGCAACCGCACACAAACACACACGCACACGCACACGCACACACACACACACACAAACACACACACACACACACACACACACACACACACACACACACACACACACACACACACACACAAAATAACTGAAGCTTGTGCTTTGGACACCTGTTCATTATTTCTCACAGTGGGGAACTTAGTTTCCTGCAACTCGCCATCTTGTTACACCCACATACATACTGTGCATCATGGGTGTTTAGTTGTATTTGTGTGCTTGTCTATACTCTCTTAAGAAAAAATGTATGTCTGTTTATATACTTTAAACATCAGATGTGGCACTTTAATAAGCAATAATGCAAGGTGCTCTACAAAAAATAAAACCACATAATCTAATGAAATAAGTAAAGAGGGGAAAAAAACAACTATAATGCATAAGAATAGATGCAGTAGTACACGAGTACAATGCATAAAACAATTAAATATGAATCCAAAAACAAATAAAAACATATCGTTCACCTCGTAGCATAAATGTTTAAGTCATATTTTTGGCCTAATTGTGATATCTGCTTAACTTTTCTCTCCTAATACTGCTGATTCAGTTTATACAGGTATTACTATTTGGCCAAAAATATGACTTGGGTAATTATGCTATGAGGCTAATGATATTTCCTTCATTTGTAAAGTTATCAAATATTGAAGGTGTAAAAGGTTTCACAGTATGTATGGCCTTGGTTTGTTGAAAAAAAGACCACCTCTACCTAAATGTTACTGACCTCTGACTCGCTAACTGTTGTATAGTGTTACTGAAGCCTTGCCATTCTCTTGTCCAAATTGCACTCAAGAGATTGTGAAGGTGAATTGATTGCATGGAATCTAGGATACTTTGGGAAAGAGTGAGGAAACATCCTGACAAACACACTGACAGCTTGATAGATGATGGTCATCACACTTTCCAAAGGTCAAAAGCCCATCCAGCCACTAACATATGAATAAGTGGTAAGTGGTGAGTCACATTTTGACTATCTTCACCAATCAACATAACCAAATAGAAACACCTTTCAAAGTGAATAATGACTGAGTGCTTCTAATTACCCTTCGCTCCACAGTTGAGGTTAAGCCTCAGAAGTGCTCGGTCTGTCACCCATGGATGACCAGCGTGTAATCTCCAGAGCAATGACTCATTACAGCCATTAGAACTTAAGACAACAGAATGGAGAGTCCTTATCATAAGATTACAGCAAATAAACTTCATATCACGGACTGACAACTGTGGATGAACTTATAAACAGGGATGGGAAGGCTGGCTCTTTTCAGAGAGTCGGCTCTTTAGGCTCGGCTCCCAAAGAAGAGCCGGCCATTTCGGCTCCCAAAGAGCTCTTAATTTAGCATCATTAGTAACCTAGTGTTTGAGTAACTTAGCAATTATGAATAGTTTGTGTTAATAAACTCTTTTGCATTCAGTGTTTTTATGAGAAGCCTTATAAATGCCTCATTTTATGCATTTATTCTGTCACAAAAGCATTCTTACTTTTAATATTTTAATAAACCTTTTATTTTTTCTTTAAAGTGTTGTTTTGTGTTAGTTAACCACATTAATTGTTATAATGTACATTATATATCATATGTTACTATCACTTCAAATTCCAAATTATACATCAATGTATATGACACTAATACATATTTTTAGATCTACATTGACATATGAATTCTTTATTTTTCTGTTAGATTTTTCAATAAAATATATTCAGTCAAACAAATCACAGAAAGTGGTCACACTCACGAAAGCTGAAAAGAACAACAACAAACATATTATAACTCTATATCGAAAACTGAAAGGTATATTTGTCTACAACATAACAGAAATAATTCATAACAAGTTAACGTAACTCTTCAATAAAGGGAAGAGAAAACACTGCTTCCAAAATCCTCATGAATGCTCACGACTTTTGATTTCCCATATGACCGCCATGCTACCCAATCAAAACAAAGTTTTACTGTGAGCAGTGCTAAGCCACTGAGAGAGAGCTACAGGTCTCCCCAGTACTCTGATGTCTTCATTATGTATACCTATTAATCTGATTTATTTTGTTCTTTTACATCTACACGTGTAAAAAAAAAAGGGAGTTTGAGGCTACCATCCCTATGTACGTATGTACTCTGAAAGAAATCTAATAACAAAATGAAACATTTTTTACTTAACGCATTTATCAGATGCATATAAACACATCAGATGTGTTTCTGATTACCCCCATTTATCAGATTTAATGGTCAAGTTATCAGACTAAGCATTGGTGGTTTCTGAGGAGGTATTTCAGGGTAGTTAATACAGCTGGTGTTAGTTGTAAGGCTTGTAACATGTGGGTTTCCCCTGCATTTTAGTGGTTTTTTTTATTTTATACATTAAAATAGATAAATAAATATACTTAATCAAAGCCCAGTTGCTTAAGTGGGACCTTATATTACTATGCAGCTGATTAGCCTAGTGATGTTTTGCCTCATTCTCTGTTAAATTAAAACCCAGAGGTTGAACAGACTAAATGGAGGAGTAACGGGCTGAACAGGACTAAACTTTGTTACCTGTGACATTTACCTCAACTTCATTCTGCTCTTGATGGCATTCTTATTTTATTCATTGGCAAACCAGTGAAAATTATCCAAATAAATAAGGACAAAAAAATCTAAATACAACTATTTTGTCATGGCTACAGGGTGCAAAAATTAGTGCCCTAAGGCTGATCTTTATTCCTCCAATGAGAGCGCAGCTTCATTTATTCTATTGGTAAATGTTTTAGGATTCCCATACATACTCATTTGTCTGGTGTCCCATGACCAGGAAGTGAAAGAAATTACCTAAACAACAACACAGGACGAGTATCATAATTTAAGCAGATTTTTATTTTTATTTTTTTTAAATTCAGAGACATTTTGCTAAAATCCATTTGTTCACATTTGTTGTTTATTTTCCTCTGGATTGCCCTCACTGACTGAAATGATGCTCAACTATGAGACAGAAGAGAATAGTGTTTATATTTCCACAGTCCGGTTGAAAGCCTTGAAAATCCAATCATCACTGAAGTGTATGTCATGCCAGGGAGCCAATAAAAATAAATGAAATTGTCTAAGTTGTCATATTAAAATGTAAGACGCGTTGACTGATTCAGCCCATACACTGAATAACATGGAAGAAAACTATACACCTTGAGATACATCTGCACTAGCTTCCATTCCAAGCTGCGGTCGTTGTCTCTTGTATAGATCTAAGGTGATGAATAGGGGGAAATGGTGCAGTAACATGTTCATTATTCTGCACCAAAGACAGGGTTTGTGGAGCAGGAAGACACTGTCGACGAGGATGAGATAATGAGACACAGAAGGATAGATGGATAAGAGGGAAAAACAAAGCAAAGACACAGAAACAAATATAAAGAATCAAAAACACAGACTTTGAGACAGATAAAGAGTCAGTAGTTAAATTTGTAAGTTTTAAGAGAACTTACCCTAATCTTCTGTGCTTCATAAATCCTCCTTTCTTCGATCTCCTCCTCCTCTGTAAAGGCAGACAGATACCTGTATCATTCTGACTAAAGAGGATTTTGTTCAGGGATATTGGCTTATACTTAATTGAAGATTGGCAATTAAAGCTTTCTTTTAGAGCAGTGAGAGAAATGATTATGGATTTTGTGAACAGATGAAATATATATTGAGATGAAAGTTGAGAATATGGAATACAAAGGGAAAAAATGGAATGGATTAATCTGTATAATCAAAAAGTGTGTATGTGTACGTGTTTGCTTCACCTTGAAGCAGCAGTCTGAACAATCAGATATTTGATCTGGGCTTAGAAGGAAGATTTAATCCCCGGAACGGTGAAAAGGTTTTTTCCCAAGTTGCATTTATGCAATTTTTGCCTTCTCGTGCAATTCTATAGAAATATATCACTGCAATTTCAACACCTCAGCCCGGATTAGTGTGTGTTGGTATCTATTTGTGAACATTTCTGTGTTAAACCTGTATGTGTGTGTGGGTTGTGGTGTTTTCGTGTGTTCATATGCTCATATGTTTGGGAACATAGAATCAGTGGAGGCTGGGTTTTTTGTGTCAGTGAAGTAGCAAACACCTCAAAGCAACTGTCAACTTAAAGTGTGAGTGGCTGCTTGAAATGGATGGATATATAACACCTAAGGGCAGCTATCTGACGGCAGATATGGTACACATATACGCACACACACACACATACACCCACACACCTACACAAACAGGTTTTTTTTTTGTTTTGTAATTATATCCGATATATTATATATTTAACCCATAAAGACCCAGTGCTACTTTTGTGGCAGTTCCCAAAATAAATTTTCTCTACATTTAACCTATTTTAACCCTTTATCGTGCAAGTGACTATTTTTGGTAATATCTGCAAACATTAAATACAGGGCCAATCCCGTGCTTCAGTGAAGTGAAGGAACATATTGGTTTTTATAACTATACAGTGATTCAGAGAGATTTTAGAGAAATTTTGTGGCTGTAAATAGTGAATATGAGTGATTTTTGTCAGTTTATGACCCTATAACAGTTGTTTTATTGCATGTGTTTACTTTTTAGCAAGTGCCTCTCGGATGTTTTATGGCAAGAGGAGGGAGATGAAGATGTCCAATAACACACTAAGGTTGAAATTTTGAATTTCAACAAGTGCCCTATAAAGGGATAAGTGATTGTAATATTATCCTCCTTATTTTGCATTTTATCAGTGTAAATCATATATTTTCCTATATTTAAGTCACTGATCATGTAGAAGTTCATACAAACTCAGATTAAAGTTGAGGGTTATTATATCAGAAATAGGTAAACTGAAGAAAAAGTGACTTTTTCAGCAAAGATATCAATAACAACATAAAAACAAGTGTCTCCATCTACTGTCATTGATCCAACTCCATGGGTTTTACTGGCGAATCAATGTTGTAGAAGATAACGGTGTTTCCACATTCACTACGGAGCCTCTGAACGTCCAAATGGGTCATATATGATGACCATGAAAAGACGACAAACTGTATTTTAAACCAATTATTTACATGTATTGATAGGATTAGTGGATCAACAGGTATTAAACAGTTTATATCAGTAGATGGTTTTTGTCACCAGTGGCTGTTTGGGTCTTTACGAGTTAATACTGACATTGTAGTTTTAATTCGATTAGTCATGTAATTCTAATTAAGATTATTCTTGCTCTTAAAATGCCCTCCTATTTTTAACATAAAATATGATTCGTATTATGTGTGTTTTCTTTGAGCAATGATCAGCAACTTTCAATCAATGAAGTCTTCATCATTTCAGTTCCAGTGACATGTAACTGAAGTTCTTGGATAAATTCAGTAGAGTAGTAGAGTACAGTAAACTTTAATGTCCCCAAGTGACAGTTTGTCATGCAGACAGCCAATCAATAAAAAAAAAATGCAACAATAACCCATACAATACTAAATACAGATGCTTTTCAAAATTGCACACAACACACAGAACTAGACTAACCTTTTTCACAACAACCCAACAACCAGAGAAAGCAGTAACCAGCAGAAGAAAATCAACATTATTTTTCAGACCAAACCATTTGTTTTATCTCTGAAATGCAGTGCAGTACAAGTATAAAATAGTATTAAATGGAAATCCTCAAGGAAATTACAAACGCCTCATAATTGGCCGTGAGTGTAGAATTGCAATAAATGTACTTTGTGTTTTGTGTTTGTTTCCATCACTACTGTTTATTAAATGTTTTTTCGCTGCAAATCAAGCAAAACCTTCACAGAAATGTTTTTCTTCCTGTAATTACAGCCTCATAAATATACACTTTGTGGATGTTTTTGGAAACCTGTCATTAGTTCCTTTTATACACCCTGTTACATGAGAGATGTCACTTTTTTAGACGGTCCAGCCCAAGCTCATGTTCTAATGTCAATAGAACATTAGAATGTAGGGTGGAATTCCAAGACAATTCAATGAGAGGTCCTTTTCCATGGATGACTGAATGTGTGGGGGTGTGGAGTCCAGGGTTAGGGGGTTATGGGGGTGTACGGGGTTTTGGTG
>JAPQRQ010000006.1:14301127-14315247 GCA_037367365.1 Apogon talboti
CAGCCTTTCTTCTTTTTCTTCTTGTTCTTCTTCTTTTTCTCCTTCTCCTTCTTCTCCTCCCTGTGGCAGCTCTTGATGCTTGATGTGATGTTCAATCCAATGGTTTTCAAAGTTACGGAGGAGCTGTGTTTTTTTTCCTCTTTGCAGGCGTTCATGGTATGCTTCAGCCAGCCATTGAAGGTGTATAAAGCTGCTGCTGAGTGTTTTGATTTCTTCTGGCCTCTAGAAGGGAGCATCCCGTCTTTCCCTGGTGCTGCCAGTGGACGTTCATTGGTGTTGATCATTCTAATTTCCTTTTACTTCTAGTTAAACCTGCCTCACTTCACTTGGTAGTTACATAGCTGCTCAACTTTCCTCCACAGTTCAGTAACCTTCACCTGATGACAGGTCTTAACTTCCTCTGGTGAAGAAACCTCTCCCCTGCCATTTTTCTGAGCTGACTTTCATCATCAGCAATCCTCAAACTGGCCTTGAGCGCTTTAATTTTGCTCTGTTGTATTTTAATCAGGTGGCCCCTTGCCTTCTGTCATTCATGCCACTTATCAAGCTCCTGTTAAATTTTTTCAGAGCTGCCATTGGCCTCTCCTTGTCTTGTCTGTTTCATGTTTTCCTGTTGACTTATTAGTGAAGTTCTACATTTTCCCTCTGGAGATCCTCTAAACTCTCCTGAAGTTGTCACATACATAAGACCGGGTGCTCAAGATCATCCTGAACTTTCTTCAGGGTTTTCTTGAGACATCCCACATCCTTACTGACTGTCAGTTGTGGTTATGGAGGGAGTGGAATACCTGAAACTTCATCTTCCATAAAGACATCGGACAGCTCATATACTCCTCAGTCGTCCTTATTTTACTCAACCCAGGCCTTTACTGTTGTGGTGCATTTAATACATTTTGTTCCTTCAGCTGACAGTGAAGAAGACAGTTTGGCTGGAATCAAACAAATGACTGCATGTATTGGTGAGGTTAAAGACATGCCTATATATGTATTTGTGAGGTTAAAGACATGCCCTTTTACAGATGATATCCGTTCAAGATATCCATCTTTCTGGTGACAGAAAGATGACAGAGTTTAATGGTCTGTCAAGCTACGAGGAGATTAACGACGAGAGATCGGGAGAACTACGTGAGTAAGTAAACTTTGGCGAACGGCAACCGACTCCCAGGTCCGTATAGTATTACCGGGTGGGTGAAAGATGTCCCAATATCCAGTGGCCCAATATATACACGTATTTAGTAGAGAAGCCGAGCGTGTATACTAGAAAGAAGTTGCGTGCTTACAAGTCACTGGTTGCATATAACTATGTTGTTTGTCGTCATGTGCAGAATGTGAAATACCATGACATAGACTCGGAGTTTTGTACTTTAACCTCTTAAGACCCAGGAGCCCCACATGTTTTTGAATTTTGGCTTTTTTTAATTAAATAATTGCTTATATTGGAAACATCATGATACAACAGTTTTTTCAGATGCATTCTTAAAAATTTTTATGGAATGTCATTTGCGGTGGACAGTTGTTTCTTTTTTTTTTGTATAAAGCTGTGAATTTCTTGTCCTCATACGTGGACAGTGGGTCCTAGGAGGTTAAAGGGAGAAATCCTTCCAAGTCAAAGACAAGGCCATAAGACGACTATGTACGAGGCGTGGGTCATAGTGAACACACCAGAGCTCTACGTCTTAACAGCAAACTGTACCTGCATGGCAGGGTGAGTATTATTTTCTCTTATTTTATCCTGTCGCTTTTCTATGTTACTCTGAGTTTGCAGGTAGTGTGTGAACAGCGGGGTCGGGTCGGGATGGCAGATGTCGTATGTGAAGTGTCAGATCTTCACTTTTTTTATATCAGCGTTTAAAACTCGGTAGTCTCGTCTTCCTCACTTAAAGTGAATATGGCAGCACAAATGTTTTGTTGCCAGGATGCACATGCAGCTTTTGATGACGTTGACAGTAAAAGGATCTATAGTATAGCTTATTGATGACGACCAAGATTAGTCAGCAATAGACCACATGCACAGTCTTACATTAGCAATTTCAGATGGCACAACATTGAGTATGGTGCTTTTGTTTGAGCAAGGTTGTCATATTAAAACCCAAACCTGTGGTAATTTGATTGAAGTTTCATGGAAAATTATTATGGAAAATCTTTGTCCAACTGCTGTTCTTTGCTAACCTTTTTGTGGAACTCTTAACAAGGTAATCATACATGTATTTCACTGATTTGTTGCAGTTTATAATCAATGACGCCTTTTGCACACATGCTTTCAATGCAAGGGCTGAACCATAAAACTTTGTGCTCGAAGACCCGACACTGGCTGTGATTTTGTAATTTCAACAAACAATACAAGCCAACAGCATGGCAGACTATAAACACCTCCAAACCAAGCCTTGTCTCAGTATTATCTCACTCCAAAATGACCTCTAATAGAAATAGACAGGGGAGATTGAAAGTGAGGGCAGTCCGACAGAGAGCAGCGTGGCTCTTTTCTGATTGCAGCTCCAACTCTGGTGGTGAATGTCAGAAAAGTCGACTCGACTCCATCTGAACCAGAGGCTGCTACAAACTCCTCTGTCCAGCGTGACTGACTGTTCAGCTGACAGCCTGTCAACAGTGCCGCAGGAGAGACACACACTGTGGTGTTCTAGGGTTGCATAAAAATTCTGTGACCAGAATGTTCACTTTGCATCTCTGACTGTGAAATCCCATGTTTATAGCTAACCATATTAACAAAATACAGCCGCTCCAGGTATTATAAATCAGGTGACTACTGTACAGAAAAAAGTCACACATTAATTTTAAATTAGGAGAATATAGATTTCAGCAACAGCCCTAATCAGAGCACATTGTGTTTTCTAATGATGGGGTTGTGGGTTTTGTCTAGACATAGAGAACTGTAAGCTTACACAGGTTTAGGACAAAGAGAACGCTGAAAAGCCTTAGTGAATGTTTATCGCTCCAGCTTCATTTTTCATAATAACATCCTCAACATCTTGTAAAGGAAACACAAGTTGCAGTGTTAGTTGCATACTTTAATATGGTGAACTGAGTTTACTTGTAGCCGGAGATTCTACATTTGCCTCTAGGTCGTTACAACTACCGGTGCATAAAACAATAGGGGTCTCTTTTCTTTTTTTCCTTTCTTTTTTTTTAAATGTCTTTTCTTTATTTGCCTGTCAGTCTTTTGAGCTGCCTCCGATTCTTAAATCTGCCAGCGCTTGGTGCCCGGTTAAAGGGATGGACACAGTTCACAGACCTTAGGGCCATCTGTTCCCCCTGATTAAAGGGGAGTGTAAATATCTTTCTGGCCAAATATTGATATCAATTCAATAAGAGCTGCCATCTTGTTGCTTATCCGAGCCAAAACTGTGTGTGTGTGCGTGCGCCCGTCTAGCCATAAGACAGGCCCCTGGGCAATGACAGTGTCGCCTCATCTCATCTCGCCACCTCTGCTCCCGTGTCTGCATTTTCATCATTTAAAGAACTGTGAGTGGGTGTATGTGTGTTTCTGTCTGCCTTCGTAACTCTGTTTATGTGTTTATGCATAATGTGTCTGATTTTGGGTCTCCAAAATGACTAGGTGGCCAGACTGCTATCAGATGTAGTCGGTCCCTGCCTGAGATGGGTAAATAAGAGGCAATGAAGGAGCCAAGTCTAAATTCTCTGGTGGACTCACAGCACTGGCCTCAGCTTAAGCATCTCGCCAGCCAACATATCCTCAGCATAATGAGTTAGAATCTCTCTTGTGTATTGGGATAAATCTAAACACTGTGTGTAACCTATCAGCATGTGTATTTTCGTGTGTGTGTGTACTCGTGAATGAGGTTTCTCTCCCTTGAGCACTTGGGTAAATGTAAATGCAGCTCATTGGCGTAAGAGGATTTGACTTTTTCGTTGTCGTGGTAATGAGCTGTGATAAACACCAGCAGATAAGTTGCATGTTACGCTCACACTCACACAAAAATGATGGGAAAACACAGGATTTACATTGCCAGTGTTACCATAGAGATTTCCCAGGAGCCTGCAGCAGCAAGTGAGCAGACCTCTTTACTGTCCCTCTGGGTGGCCAGAAAAAAAAAAAAAAAGTTTTAAAGGTGCAGTATATAATATTTACATGATTTTAATTGCAGAAATGGAAAATATTCACATTTATGTTACATTAGTGTCAAGACCAGAACGGATGAAACAAGGGTATTTTGCATTTTTGAGGCTGACAGGGTAAGATGAAGAGTTTTTAGTTGGTTGTAGTCTTTATTCTTATCACTAGAGGCCTCTAAAACCCACAACATGTACCTGTACAACCTAATAAAATAAACTATTAGTTATACTTGCTATTTATTTACTCAGGATCCTCTTTAATTATTACTGCAATAACAAGTATTCTTCCTGGGGCTGACACAAAATATGCAAGACATTCAAATGTTATTGACAGCAACTGACGATAAATGAAAAAAAGAGCAGCATGTAATTTATGCACTAATTAATATACATCCATCCATTTTCTGAACCTGCTTAATCCTCACTAGGGTCACTTGGAGCCTATCCCAGCTACTTAAGGGTGAAGGTGGGGTACACCCTGGACGAGTTGCCAGTTCATTGCAGGGCTGACACAGAGACAAACAACACTCTCACATTCACACCTATGGGCCATTTAGATTAACCAATTAACCTATCAGTGCATGGTTTTGGATGGTGGGAGGAAGCTGGGGTACCCGGAGAGAACCCATGCAGACACAGGGAGAACATGCAAACTCCACACAGAAGGGCCCCACTGACCGGTGTTGGGATTGAACCCAGGACCTTCTTGCTGTGAGGCGCGAGTGCTACCCACTGGACCACCCTGCTGCCCCGCAATTAATATACAGTACATTAAAAAACAAAAGTAATTTCATAAAAAAAGATAAAACCAATATAAATACATTAATATAAAATATTATTTTATCCAGGTACAATATAGTATCATAAATGCAATTGTAAATAAAGGCCTGAAACATTTGTGTTTCCAAATTAAATGGTTTCATTCATCCCTTGAGTATTATTTATCAAACGACAGATACTTGTCAGTCCAACTCTGACCCAGATAAATATCACTTGAAAGTACATTTTATTTAATAAATATGATATTCAAATGTTTAATTTATTTGTTTTTGCTGTGGCCTCGGCTCAAGTGCAGAAAGACCAGAGATCCTCCATATGTTAATTATATTTGAGCATTGTCATTAAATCATCATTTGCGTCTGTAGACTCTCATACCTGTCTATTAAATATTGAACCTGAATCAAGGCAACCATCAGCTGAATGGAAACGGAAAAAGAACAAGTTCCAGAACCTTGTCATCGTCATGCAGTTGCCAGGAAACATCAATTCGTTGGCTAAAAATGATTTTAGCACATAAACACTCAAAGTCAGAACATGTTTTCTTCACACTTCAGCTTTTGTACAAATTAAACAAACAGGGACAACAAGATAATTAGTTACAGCTCAAGGTGCCTGTAGGCGCATTTTGTCACCTTTCCACGGAGCCACTCTGGTGGTTTCCCCTCTGTCCAGGCTTTATACGCTTGAGCTGCCAGGCTTCAGCTTATTATTACTCATACATATGAGAACAGTATCTTATCATCTAACTTTTGACAAGAAAGCAAATAAGCACATTTCCCAGAGTATTGAATATCTGCTTTCAAACACTGACATATTTACTCATTAGATATAAAAGTGTGTGACCTTGCTGAGTTGCTAAGTATGACATTTGTCTTTTGTGCTGTTGTGCAACGCTTTTATTTCAAGCCATTTAATCATTTTTGTAACAGTTGCATTCATACAGTTTGAACAGATAATCATTTGTGGTGTGTGGAAATAATTACACTTGTAAATTTTCACACAAATCAGAGGACGAACAGGATGTTTACACTTAAATGCTGACTTTGATTTGCCTTTAAGACTTTCAGACTCCTGTTTGGATTTTTATTTGGAGGAAACATGTAATGGTATTATCTCTACATTGTATTCCTTTCATTATTTCACATTGTATTTAACACGTTATTTAATCTAATTAAGTGCAGTGTGAAGCACATACTCTATGTGTACTTTACCTGATTTGCTAGTCAGGCTCCATATATGGGTCCTCCTTTGATGAGTCTCCGAGCTCCAGTCATCTGCTTCCATTTACTAACAAGACAATCACCTCCACCTGTTCTGTCTGATGGTGTTTATGATCAGAAGGTGATGTACAAGGAGACAACCCACATCATCACCATCATCATCATCATCATCATCATCATCATCATTGTCTCCTGAATGATTTACAGCCACTCAGGCGCAGTCAAATGTACACTCCAGTCACCTTCAGTCACGGCCATGTTCTTTGTTCATGTCAGCAATTATATCAGTGAATATAGGCATGGATTTATCAGTATGCAACTACGCCTGTGCATGAATATCCATGAGAGAGTGTGCAAGTGAGTGTGACCACGTAGCATACCAGCTTATGACACAGAATAAACCGTGGATGTCCCTTAACACCAAATTGTTAATAATGGAATAAGTAGCTTTATTCCTGTTATGTATTATTAAGGAGATTACGCACACACCACATCTACAGGGACAAATGAATAAGCGCTGCATAAAAGACTGTGTATGGTGAACATATATTACTTGCATTTCTCATGTCTGTGGTTGCTGGGAAATTCGGATCACACGCATAAAGAAAAAGAGAACTGTGGGTTTCATATCTGAGATAATAGAAAAAGGGAGCAGTTGACTGTGCAGTAGGGTATGAGACATGAAACAATACAAGAGAACAAAACGCATTTTAGGACATTTGATGAGATTCAAAACTGTGTGTCTGTGCATGAAACTGCTTTTCGGACCTCAAAGTGTTCGTGAAGGATACAACTGAATGGAAAACTTTACCCAGAGGTCGAATAATACATGGTCTTTTAGTAATGCATGTGAAAGGGGTTACACTTTTCAGAAAAAAGAACAGTAATGGAGTGACTGGATGTGAGAAGGCCTGACCAACTCAGGATGGACTCAAGTTTCTACACGAATAAATACGATTTTATTTACAAAATGAGGGACATCATAGCTCAAGTAAACCCAAAAAAAAGAAACATGCACTTAGCAAAGCTTAACTGAACAAAACTCAACTTACATCAAACCACCTTAAATTTTAATCATATGCGTCCGTACATATACATATACATATATATATACATGTCCATTAAAAGTAAAAGACAGCTGATCAAATAGGTCCTCCACCAGCTGTCACTATGCAGGCAAACTAGAAAAACATTTAAAGAGGCATATCTCCTGACAACATGAGCACAATACAATTATTCGAGGTTCCTGTCTTTCACATACAATGCATACATTACTCTCGCCAGCTTACCTCATGACATAAATAGCTTTCCAGTGATTAACCCATAAACACCCAGTGCTACTTTTGTATCAGTTCCCAAATTAATTTCTCCATAGAATTAACATTTGTTAAGTGATAAATCACCATTTATTCTAATATTATCCTCTTTATTTTACATTTTTTCAGTTAAAATCATGTATTTTCCTATATTTAATTCACTGATCATGCAGATGTTTATAAAAGCTCAGATTAAACTTGTAGAAGATGACAGTGTTTCCAAGTTCACTACTAAACATCCAAATGGGTCATATCTGATGACCATGAAAAGATGACAAACTGTATTTCACTCCAATTATTTTAACATATTGATAAGATTAGTGGATCAACAGGTATTAAACAGTTTAGATCAGTAGATGGTTTTGGTCGATGGTGGATGTTTGGGTCTTCATGGGTTAAAATAAATCAGAAAAAATGCAAATATGTACTTAAATTCTCCTCATTTATGGTTGTTCCAAACGATGACCTCCTACAGATATGCATTCGTCTATAAAGACAGACAGTGGTATACATGTACATGACCCAGCATTTATGGTTAAAAGAACATACATATGAGTAATGGTAAAGATTAATTATTCTTTAATCGTTAAGTCTAATTATTCTTTTCTTTATTACTCACATAAAGTGAGAACAAATGTTAAATATCACTGTATTTCTGTTATTGGTGTTAAATTATGGAACAAACTGAATAATGAACTGAAACAGTGCAGCTCACTGGTGAGTTTCAAAAAAGCCTTAATCTGTCAAATTCTTATAAAAGTTTTATGATGTTCTAAATGACCTCAGTAGTGAAGGTAGATTTTGTGTGAATGTTTTTTCTTTGTCTTTTGTTTTTGCCGCTAGTATAAAGAAACTTAAAGGAGGGGAGTAGGAGAAGCATAAATAAGCCTCTGGCTTCAGCTTCTTACTTTTTTGGTTAAAAATGGAACAAACTGATTTTTTTTTTTTAAGTGTGTGTGTGTGTGTTTTTTAATGTAACCAAAATAAAAATATTCATTCATTCATTCATAATTAAAACACAAATGAGATTGGAAAAAGATGGAATCACAGCCCACTGTGAGCAAATCCAGTGTGTGACCTACAGTAGATGGAGGTCAGCATGGATACCTTTAGGAGTGTTATACCCAAACCCACATCATGTAAAGAAAACACTTCACTAACCTGAACCAACATCTAAGGCGCCCCCCTAACTCCAACAAAATTGTATGTCAATAGTTGAAGTATAACTTAAACATTCTTTTTTCTTTTCTTTGAATAATTTGCTTTGCATATTAAAAACAACTTAGTTTTTGCTGGAGTTTATTTGTCTAAAATTAAGACAAATAAACTCAACCTGACTCCTCACTGAAACAATATTTTTTCCAAATAAAAAAATTAACTGTGCAATTATTCTGTCATAACAGTAACATTGACTATCCTTTTTTAGAACAAAAACTAATTTTTGGTAAGAAATATGAATATTTCAACAGTACCAGTGGCTGTGATGAGCCTGCTTTACATCGCATATATTCTCAGAACAATTAGGTACAAAATGTGTAAAAACAGAAATGTTGCACGTTTTTCTTTTCACCCGTCTCTAGGAGCAACAAATACATGTAGTCATTTGTCAGTTTGTTAGTCTCTAGGAGTGATCTTGTACCTATGTCTAATAAAACAGAAGGATGCAGGGAAATAGCCATAAAGTAAAATATCTGTGTTGGTGTGGTCAGGGCATTTGTCACACTGGGTAACAAACAGGTGGCTCTAACCATGAACTGCATGTATACCTAGTTTTCTCTCATCTTGACACTAACATGATGATGCAGTGTTTTATTGATGGAAAACACATATTGCAATGGCATGTCAAAATTAAATTATCAATTGGACTGACTTTGCAAAGCTGGAATCTTTCTAGTCTAAATATACTTCACCTATTTAAAGTGATTTTTTTACTCTTTGTAATACTACATTTCTTTTAGACATCGTTTATTTGGGGGCATTACCACCAGAAACACAGTATAATAATCTGATACAAAGAAAATATCCACTCAGAAATGTAAAATACCCAGGCGGTCCTTGAAGCAAAACACACATTCACAGATTCCACCACTCTTAATGATGTTTTTTATCTTAATTCATGTGTGTGTGTGTGTGTGTGTGTGCGCGCACATGTGTATGTGGTAATGATGTGCCTTTATCTTCTCTTTACACAGCCCATTAATCCTGAGTGTGGGACAAGCAGTCATTACATATTTAACCCAGGTCACTTACTGTGGGTGGCAGATAGGTGCTGTCACTGACGCTGTTTGTGAGTGTATGCGTCCAACTACATCCATCTATGTGTGCACATGCCAAGAACGCTGTGGAAGAAATTCAACCAACTTTTGTACATATATTTTTTTTGTGAGTTTAAGACGCAACAATTTCTGAACAACTGTGTTTGCATAATTTTTGTCTGTGTGGGTACGATATGTAAAACCTGACCTTAAGATAAAACCTTCAGCTCAATATCATCCCCCTCCCCCTGCAGGAGCTGCTAGATAAATTTCAGCCTCAGAGAACAGGTGAGGCTCAAAGAGGCAAATTATGCATTTGGGACTGCACCAACCCTCTCAATCCCCTCCATCTTTCCAGTTTAAGTCTGTAGTCTAGGAATAAGAATAACTCCTTCCACTATATATATTTTTTTAATCCAAGTGCCACTCATGCTGCTGTATTTCACAAGTGTGGTGTTAATCGGCAGTTCCCATCAAGGCTTACTCCAAGCATATAGAATTCCTATGGATTTTCTGACATTTTCCTCGTCTTCTTGTCAGCCTTCCTATGCTATTTGTTCCAGACGGCTGGACTTAGCTGATCTGGGATTAAAACGCCGGATTTAGGTGGAAAAGTGACGCGCATTAAAATTCAAGAGCCTACAACCCCCCACCCCCCCTTTTTTTTTTTTTTTTTTTTGGAGATGAGTTGGCCTGAAAGCTGATAACCTTAAGAATCCAATTTGGAATGGATTGGACTTTTACTTATTTTTTGAAGCTTGTTCTTTTCTGCACATGTATGTTTATGGCATACCTTTGTCTGTGTGTGTTGAGTATGACAGTGTTAGTGTTTGTGCAGAGCCAACTCTCACAGCTCAAGGGCTAGAGGATGGTCTAATATGTTTCACTATCAAGGGAAATAAAGAGCTAATACTGGGGGTCAGACTAATCGCCTGAAAACAGGCTTCCACCTCTCACTTTATATTAATTTAAGGCGAAGATGACATAACACACAAAAGGGTGCCTGCACATGGAAATAATTACACAACATGGACACAGGGATGGACAGAGCCATCTCTTTTCTCTATTGTCACAAGGATTATACAGACTCAAACCACAGGAAGGTTTAGAATGAGATTTATTCACTGTGGTGAGGTGAGAGCGGAGATGGAGTAGCGAAGCAGACAACCAGGTAAGGGGCAGGCTGGAGGCTTGGTCAGGTCGGCGGAGGTCAGTGATCTGGAAACCGGCACAGTGGAATAAACAGACCAAGCAGGAACCAGGCAGGAGATGATACATCAGCTGTGGGGTAGGCAGAGAGCAGCACAGTAACCAGAGAGCAGGCAGAAGATGATGGAGACGGAGGTAAAAGTCTGCACATGACTGGCAAAGTCCTAATGTGAGGCTACCCAAAATGAAGAACCTGGCTTTTTTTCATGCAACTGATTTCTATGTGTAATTGTAGATTTGAAGGTATAACTTGGGTTGTGTTGAGTTTCCTTGTTCTCTCCATGCCATGTGGGTTTCCTCCAAGTCCTCCGGTCCCCTACACTAGTAAAAAACAGATGCATATAGTATAGGTTGATTCTCCCGTCGACTGAGGTGCAGATGAAGATCTGGAGTTGGTCCACAAGTGCCTTCAGTGGCGGCTCACTGCTCCTAATGTGTGTGCTACTGCTAATGCTAACCCTACTGTGTGTGTATATAACAATGGGAAAAATACTGTGAGTTAATAATAATAAAGATGTACCTGTTAGACCTGTTTAAAAATTTTAATTTCCATATGATCAAACTAATTGACCCCTCACTAAGCCCTGCCCACCTTAGCTACTGTTGCCATGCCTGTCAAGCTCTTTTGTCTCCATAAGTCACCCTATAGCATTTTCACTGTTATCAGATAGATATTCCCAAAGAAGCAATTGGAAATTTCTTCAAAAACGCCTATGAAATAGCAGAGAGAGGTACAAAGTCACTAGACAAACTATTTTCACAATGTAGTATTAATTTGATCAACTAATACAGTATGGTAAGATGCTAACATTAGCTTACTAACTTAATTTGTATCTATAACACATAATTCATGTAGCTTGGTGTGGCTGCAGTTGCACTGTCTTAGTGGTTGTCTTTAGCTTAGAAGTCCTTAGAAATTCTCCTTCACATCTTGACCTCCAGGCATTTTCCCTCAACATCAAGCAAAAGGTTTAAAGGAAAGAAATAGAACATATTTTTTGCCTATTAGACCACATCCTAGGAAGTGGAGATCAAGAGCCAACAGGTACAGCAGGGGAAACAGAAGCCGAGAGAGATTGAACAGAAGGGGCCAGAGAAGGACTTTGACACTCTGTAGGTTCTCACTAAATAATTGTCTCTCAAATCCCTGCTGGTCATGTTTTTGACCAAGTGACATAGTATCATACACATCAGCTAATCAACACTCTTTCCCTAATTAAAGCCATCATGACTGTGTACCCCTGAACCTAACATTAACCTTATTCTAATGCTTTAACCCTCAAAAAGCTGCCTCTACTATCTCATTTTCTGTCCTCACGGGTCAGCGTGCATTCAGGTCGAAGCCCCCAACAGAACAGAAGGACACACACACTCAAATAAACACACACTTCCTGTCCCTAAACAGGCTCAAAGTCAGTGAATCATCATTGTGTTTCGGACTACCTAAGGCTATAGCCTGGGGTTAACGTACAGCTAGCTCAGCCATGAAGTGGTAATAATTGCAGCATGATTTTAGTCCTCGTTTTTGGTGCCTATGTCATAAATGAAGGCAGTGACCCTGCATCTGTCATGTCACATTTAGAGTAGCTAGGTAGAAAGACAGCTCTGGGAAAACGAGGCCTCGGGACAGACCGGAACTGACTAGCCACACCCTTACTGACTGTTTTTGCGTCAGTATTAATACATTGAATCATGTCAGAATTACATGAACAGTTTGTTGAATCTCCTTTTAGTTTATGCTCTTATAGAACTGGAAAGCACTGGAAAGTAGTAGTCCTTAATTAATTTATTACTGTATTCTATTGCTTAAATAGATACATTTTGTCTTCATCTTGTAGAGAAAATGCATATTAATCAAAATTGTCAGATGTTTCTGTTCTTTAGTTTCACCTGAAGAGTTGAAAAATGTATCTGATATTTGTTAAGACTTGTGGATTCATGTTTATTCTATTTACATACTCACAACAGTAAGAATATATAGTGTATGTGCGAACACAGTTATGTGCATACATTTTTTCTTGTATTTTTGTTGTTTTTTGTCCCGGTTGGAGAGGGGAGGTTAGAATCAGGCTGGCTGCTTCACCGGGATGTCACAGACTATCTGCTTCTCCACAAAACCTTATGGCCAGGAGACGAGAGGGAGGGGATTTACTGTTGTGGAAAGAAGAGACAAGAATAAGAGAGAGTGTAAAGTGAGCTTGAAGTCAGGAGGGAATCTGATAAATTGGCCTTGACCCTTTTTTTATTTATGAATATGCTGCATTGTTTTATTTTGTAAAATATATAGTTTCCCAGGGTGTTTTGTATTTATGTTTAAGGATAGATACGCAAACTCACAGTGACGGGTGTGTGTCCCCTTGTCAATGCTCTGTGTTGTCTCTTTATTTTTTACTCTGATCTCTTCAGTATAGAGAGCTGTGAGGCATATGAGTATGTGCTTCTGCAGAGTCAAAGTCTGTATTTTATAGAATATCTGTGATTTAATCAAAAAGTGTGGTTACATGACCATTTGTATAAAACATAAACACTTGTGTTTTTACTGTTAAGTGTGTGTGTGTGTGTGTGTTTTTGTGTGTTGCTGTTTGAATAACTGCACAAAGGAGAGCAAACATGGACCAGTAGTTTACAGACCCCTACAGAGGTGTGCAGCTTTAACCTATAAAGACCCGGTGCTAATTTTGTGTCAGTTTCCAACTGAATTTTTCTCTCTATTCAACCTTTCTTAAGTGATTTATCACTGTTTATTATAACATTATCCTCTGTACTTTACATTTTTCACTGTAAATCATGTATTTTCTTAGATTTAATCTCCTATACTTAATTTAAATGTTCATTAAAGCTCTGTTTGTTCTGTTTAAGTAGCATCCTCATCATAAAAGTTTGGTAACACTAACCCATAAAGACCTAGTGTTATTTTTCTGTCAGTTCCCACATAATTTTTTCTTTATATTTAACCTATCCTAAGTGATTTATCACCAGTTATTATAATATTATCCTCTGTATTTTGCATTTTTCTCTGTAAATCATGTATTTTCTTATATTTAATTTCCTATATTTAATTTATATGTTCATGAAAACTCAGCGTAAATTAAAAAAATATTACATCAAAACAGATAAAACTGAAGAAAAAGCAACTTTTTCAGTAAAATATATCATTAACTGACCATAAAGCAAGTGTCTCCATCCACTGTCATTGATCCAACTCCATGGGTTTTACTGGTGAATTAATGTTGTAGAAGATGACGGTG
>JAPQRQ010000006.1:14315439-14336076 GCA_037367365.1 Apogon talboti
AAGATGACAAACTGTATTTTACACCAATTATTTACATGTATTGATAGGATTAGTGGATCAATAGGTATTAAACATTTACATCAGTAGATGGTTTTGGTCAGCGGTGGATGTTTGGGTCTTTATGGGTTAATACTGACTTAAGCAACACTAACTATGACTAATAAAAACTTAATTTTCATCCAACTGAAAAAAAAATGTTGTTCCTGACATTCTTGCCCAATGTGGAATAAATAGTATTTATTTGATAGTTGTTATGACCAAGGAGTGGCTTCAAGAAGTATTTTATATTGCTATTTTAGGGAGACTGGAGTCTAAGGGTACAGTCACACCCGCCATGTTTGATCACACTCTGATTCAATTGCATGGAAAGTTCTTCCTGATGTAATTTTTTTTCATTGTCCTGTAAAGTGAGTGTCACTGCCCATAAACATAGACTCCAGGATATTGTGAAGGTGTGCAGCAGAATTGCAGTGTGACCTTGAAGGATCTTATACACCTACATAAGGTCAGAACTCTGAATAAGGCCCGGTCGGTTCTGAATGACCCCAGCCACCCTCTGTGGTCTGAGTTCAGTCTGGCCGCAGATACATCCTACCACGTTGCAGAACCAATACACATAAAAACTCATTTATTCCTGCTTCTATCAGGTTCCTGAATAGTGTGTGACTTGTGTTTTTGTATTGAATTTAGCATTCGTTTCCTTGAATCTGAACCATGGCTTTACTAAGCACCTGTACCTGCAGAATGAATGATAGAGACACATTATTAACATGTTTATATGTTTGTGGTACTGGTTATACAACACATACATTAAGTATACATAATTAGACAATATATACAGTAAGTTAGAGAAGAATGAGAAGTAAGCATGCAATACTTTTAATTATTTATTGAGTTTACAAATGACTCACTCTTTATTTCATTATTAAGGCATGTCTCCCAGTGGCTGTCTAAATTTCATGATTAGAAATCCTAAATCGTTACAGTCTTTTAACAAGCTTTTAAGGACCTTGATCTTTAAAATTTGCCTGAAAAACCAACTTTGACTTAATTAGTTTTTTCTTGTTCTTTCAATATTAGCACTCATGGCAAAATTCAGTCCTCTCTGAACATAAAGCAATGCTTGCTAGACAAAGTTTTCCTTGTATATCCAAAGGGTCTCGGAGCAAAAAATAAATAAATATAAATAAAAGGTGTCTTTGTGTTGAATGAGCTAAAAAGTAGCTTTTGGTGTGAATTTGTCAAACTCTGCTGTGGATCAAATAGTGAAAATCTGGTTTAGGGTTTCTTTTCATTGTGTTTATCATTCAGCAGACGTGAGTATCATACGCTTTTCCAAGGGTTGTGTATCGGTACCTGGCTGTATTGCTGTTCATCTGCTTTTCTCCGTCTGAAGTCAATAAACTATGAAGGATGACTCATTTGAAGGTAATGCTGTTTTGAATGTACCCCATTGGAATCGAATAAAGCGTGTGCCCTTTGAAGTCAATACTTGTCCCCCACCAAGGCCATACTTCTTAGAGACAGTCCCCTCTGAAGTCAATGTGTGTCCCATTTGGAAGTCGATGCTTGTTAAAGAATGGATAGTAAAAGAGCGTTGAATGCATGGTTGAGTAATAGTATTTGGTTGGGTGCTTCCTAAACACTGGTTACTGTCCTTTCAGCTCTGTTGGGAATCGTTTCCTATTCTTTAGACCTTAGCCTTGTTATTGAACATATTGAACGTATGAATGTATGCGTAGTCATTCACATTCAATAATCCTGTGCACCAACAAAGAAGTCTATTGTTGTCTGTGTGTGTGTGAAAGACCAACACACCTCATGAACTGATGGATCAGACATCATGAAATTTGGTATTTATTTTGTACTGCCTGGACATGCCTTTCTGATGCCCACCTTTGAGGAAGGTTTATTATTTTATACAGTATTCATTTCCACTCGTAGTTGCATTCTTTTTTGCTGAATGTCTTTGTCAGTTCCCTTTGTTAAGTCTTCTCCTGCACATCCCAAAGATTCTCAGTGTGGTTCAGGTTTGGACTCTGTGGTGGCCAATCCATGCATGGAGCATGAGACATCATTTTACACATGTGTGAAATGATGTCTCATGCTCCCTGAACCACTCTTTAATAATCCAGGCCTGATGCATTCTGGTCATCAGGGGGAAAAAAGCCATTGATGGAAAATCCTGGTCATTCAGTATATTCAGATAGTAAATAAACACTACTGAACCTAGACTGGACCAACTGCAACGACCCCAGATCATAACACTACCCCTATAGGCTTGTACTGTAGGAAATAGGCATGATGGGTAATCACTTCCTCCACCTACTTTTACTATTTCTATCCTATTTCTTACCTTATTGCTGTGAGTACATGTTTCATTCTTTCATGTGTGACATTGAATGAATAACAATAAACAAACCTCAGTCCAGTCTTTATGCTCGCCATTGAATTTAAAACATTTTTATTATTTATTTATTTTTACAATTAGCCTCACTGACAACCGGTTTTCTTAAGGCTCCAAGGCTGTCTAGTTCTGACCCTTTCAAAATGTTCACATTGTGCATGTGGAAAATGCCTTTGCTTTCATTATTAAAAGTATTCCTGAATTGTGAACCACATCCAACCACAGTTTAAACTCTGAGATGATGGTTTACCATTGTCCGTATAGGTTTTAATAATAAAATAAAAAGAATTGAATAATAACAAATATCAGGACCACTGAACTCACTGAAGCTAAAACATATTAATAACTGTAGTAATTTCTCAGAGAAATTATCTTATCTGAGTATACTGCTGAGTTAAATAAAGGTGGAAACCATTTTTTTTTTGTTTATTTATTAATTTTAATTTCATTTTATTTATTTATTTATTTTTGACCAGGCAGTGCAGTCTGAAATAAGACTAAAGTGAGATTAGAAATGTAACTTCATCACATAGTTAAATACTCCATTACCCTTTTTTCAGTGCATTGGCTGGTTGTGCAAACATGTTGGTATGTTCATTTCTGTTAAACACCCTTGAAGTCAGAATCCTGTTTTCTTCCACTGATTCACCCTTTTTCTTCCTGCTCTTGCCACTGACTTCCTTCATTTTTTATAATGTGGATGACCCCACTGCCGTCTACAAGCAGCTGAAAGCAACACGTAAGTGCTTCTGTATGATGTTCCCATGACACACTGATGGTTGTTACCCTGATAATGTGAAGCGACTCAGTAACTGACTGGCTGAATGCCAAGGAATAAGCCCATTTGTTTCTGTGGAGTGAAAAAGATGCATCACTGAGCCTCAGTGCAACCTCTCCTCATTTTTCAGTTTCACTGGACATTTGTTGTCAACCCAGTGGTACTTGGAAGTCATTAGTTGTTGTTAATTTTCTTTGATTTATATTAGTGTGTATAAGAAATTATTACCTTCTATGACGGTGTCAAATTTTAATAATAATAATAATAATGGATTACATTTATATTGCGCTTGAAAGCTTTAAAACTGTGCTTTAACAAATAGATATAAATACAATCGACAACCAATTGTATTTATTTTGTATTTATTTATTTGTGGATCAAAGATGACTACATGCTGAAGATTTTGAGGCCCTTTATGCAGCATAAATGCAGTATATTTTGTCTTTTTAAAAGCTACTTTGGAAATATATACAAATATATACATATAAAATATTATATTACTTTAGTATCTGAGATAAATAAGAAATAATCTCTGTCTTCACATTCAACAAACCCCAGACTTTTCCCAAATCTTTTCAATGGTTTCATTTTACATACAGTCATACCTCTATATAATAATAACTTAACATTTTTTTGACAATTCTCTTGAGTTATTTACAGGATTGGAAATTGGAAATACACAGATTATCTTTGCAACTCTACTCTATGCAAATCAAAACTATGTAAATATAAAGATGAATGGAATGATATTGTTTATTATCGATGGGGAAAAATGAAGTAAAAAAATATCCCGGTAAAGGAAGCTGCCATGTTGCTTCTATTATAAGGAAAATGTAAACGATCACATATTCAACTTTAACTCTCTCAGAACAGCTACGACAGCTAAAATCTGCACCGCAGGATTAGCTGTATGAAGTGTGTCAACAGAGTCAGGAGGGGGAACAGAAATCTAGTTTCCTTGCATCAAACGCCAGTCTTTTCATTTGGAGGCGTGTCCAGTGGTGAAAACAACAACAGCACTTCTAGCTTTTATCACTTTGTCACTTTTTTGGGTCTCATTTGTTTCTTCTTAGTTTTCCTCAACACAAAGAACCTGTAGAGTGACTAAATACTGTTGTTTTTTTTTTTATAATTTTGCTAATTTAATATTTGAAAATAAAATTACTACAGATAGCTCCTTTAATCAAGTACTTTCCCTCACAGTTTTAACGGCCACTGTAGCGTGGGGAAGGGAGGCTAATCTGAAGGCAGACAAGTGCAGTGTGTTCACCACTAGATGTCACTTACTGAACTGAACCTTCATGTCATGCAAAGCTATTATGTAACAGTAATGTCAAATGTCACAGCAATATCAAATAATACATTTGTTAACTGTAATGACACTTCTGTGTGTAACACTGAAAAAAACAAAAACAACACTTCTCTTTATATTGTGCTTAAGCGGCTCTAATTACAGGCCAAACGATCTCACTTCATTGGATGTGAGGCTGTGTTGAAGTAGGGCTGTTTGTATAAGAGGCACCATGGCACCAGTAACCATCATGCTTTTGTGTATTTCACATGACACCATCCTCTCTCATCTTCCCCATCCGTTCTGAATACCTCCTTTTCAAGCACGAGGAAAATCTGTTTTCTTTAGAATCACTATCTTGCTTCCAGACAGGTGCACTCTGCCCTTTAAGTGGTGCATATGAGTCACATGCTTATAGACGTACGTATAAACACACCACAAAACCCCAGGGGAGGCTTCAGCATTGGTCTGGTATTAAATAAAGTGGTTTTGCCAGTAACACTTCCAAAGAATGAACTTGGGTAATTGCTGGTTTCTTAATGAAATTTATTTGCACACAGCTGTAACAGTGATAAGAGGAGGAAGCAGCGCAGACGCTCACAGGCAAAAAATAGACAGAAGTGGTAAAAAATAGCTGTGCAGTAGAAAAATGAAAACCATCCTTGGGAGACTAAAACCTAATGTAGTTTTTGGTATATTTTTTCCCCTCTCCCTCCCTCTTCCTTAGTAGCATGCCTTCTCTCACACTGATACAGAGATGCAAACTCTTCTTGCCCTTTGATTACACACATAGACCTCTGTATCGGGTATTATAAGGACATCACGGTTAAAGGAGGTAAAGACAGAAAAAACCAGGCAGACACAAAGGCTAAAACGTACGAGAAGGAGAAAAAAAATGAGGCAAAGAGGGACTGAAACAAATCACAAAAGGTGATTCTTATCTGTCCTCATCTTAACCATACCGCCTACAGTGGCAAAGGCACAAGAATAAAACTGGTTTACCCTAGGTAATTTTCATGGATGTTTCAGAGAAAATGTTATTTTCTAAGCAAGAACAAGTGAATTAAAGGAAAACAAAAAAGACAACAGCAGCATCCGCGCTGTAAACAATCATTTGTTTCTGAGTCCCAGCAGAGCAGAGCCTTGCACCTCCCTCGTGCCCGCTTCGACGGTGGCCATTTGGAAACAAACAAATCTATTTTGCTTTTTGTGCATTCCACGCTCCTCTGAGATGAGCTGCATTCCTGAGTGTTTTTGTGTATTGGTCCCTCTGCCCCCAAACACTTCCTCCTTTTTGGGCACACTTTTCTGAAAGCCTCTGTTTTTTTCCCCCCTCTTATATTCCTCCATAACAGGCGAGTAAAAGCATGTACTGTATATCATACAATTCAGTAGCAAAGCAGCTGCTCCCTACTCTTACCACATACAGCAAATATCTGTAGAAGACTGCCTCTTTACACACTAAAAGACCAACGCTGTGTGGCTACATGATCATCAGTATTATTAGTAGTATTTTTAGTATTATTAGTAGATGGTCTGACTGTCTACACAAAATACAACACATTTCATGTTGATATTTTACAAAAGGCAGGTCTGTCCCATGTCTTTGTCAGATATTTGGACTAAAGACAATAGATTTACATCATGTCTATTTAAGACTTAATTAAAAGAGAGAGAGAGAGAGAGAGAGAGAGAGAGAGAGAGTTTGGTGAGTTTTAGTCACTTTTATTCTTTTGGTGTTGATATAAAGCATAAATATAAAAATACATGTGTGTTTGGTCCATGGTTCAGATACATGACAGACTGTAGAGCTGCAGCAACACCTTAAACTGTCACAGGGTCTCACAAAATGATCATCTTGGTTAACGTCAGATCTTATCAGAGAGTGTTGTCGTTTTTCAGTCCATGGAAAGATGTTAAAGGTCAACACAGAAGTCGTCCAATTGTTATGGAACCAACCATTTTCACAAAATAGTTGTTTATTCAGTGAACTGAGCCACTTCTCCCATAGGACTCCATCCAAACAGATCGGCCTCTGGTCTCCCTTCGAAGACCCCAAGGAACAGATGTGTTTACACCTCAAGATTGGAGTCTAAATACCTTTGTCTATGTCCTCCTAGAGGACAATCTGGATCCAGATCATGATTGTAGGATGTTTTTTTTTTTTTTAGGAGAACTGGGCACCATTGGATGATGGGGCAATCTTGGACTTTTTTTGAATTTGTTTTCTAAGAGATGAGGGCAGTTCAATCACACACATGACAATATCCACACGATCAACTGGTGATCTGGACAACGATGTATTTTTGTGTTATTTCTTAATGTGCCAACTGGAATTCCTTACCTAAGGTTTGATTATAATAACCCCAGATTTGATATGAACACATTAATTATTCCTCATGTAAGACCTCTTTAAACTCATTCTGATACTATGACTGAGAGTACTGACATTAAAAACACCTCCACTCCACCCTAAGAAACTTAAAAACAATGACAGATGTATGAGCCCTAATCTCTAGAGTATATTGTAAAGGTTAAAGTTATATGATGATGTGTAATCACTTGTTTTGTACTCACTTACAATTAGTGCATGTCAGCTCAGTCACATGTGGATGCCTTTGGAAAACTCAAAATCACACCCATGCTTATTGTTTTTATTCTATCCTTTATGCATATACTTGTTGGCTGTATTGGCTCTGGTGATTGCACCCCATAAATCCAGTCTCCACTGTGAAGGTTCAGGCTTTAATCACACCTTATAAAACCCACCTCGTGTCTGGATAAAGGCAGTTAGGAAGACCAAATTGAAAAGGTTTTCCTGCCTTTTTTGTTGCAGGTTAAGATTTTTCGCCTTGTCATTACAAAGAGGAAAATCAATATAATGGAGAGTCTTGAGGCTTTGCAGTGGTTTGTAAACATGAAACACGTTGGAGGTGGTTGTGTGAGGAGACCGTTTTAGAGACAAGTTTACATTCTGCTCGCTCTTACATCTCCACACACCTGGAAACTGTAAAGTTTGTCAGAAATTAGATACAAGCTCTTTATATCTGACCTTGGACAGATTCAGGGCAGAGAAGGGAGGCTCAAACACTGTTTTATGTGTTTAATGTTCTGACAGCTCCATTATATCCTGTCTGATGTAATGTGCCCACTTACACATAGATTAAATCCAACATATATATATATATATATATATATATATATATATATACACACACACACACACACACACCCAACAATTACGGAGTCACAGGTTCACTGATGTGTGCCACTTACTTACATAACTGCCTCTGTTTTAAATGGATTTTCAGAGGTGTTTTTACTGTGTTTTGCTTTATTTTTTTCTTCTCTCACTTAGTCCAAATAAAACAGATCTCTTTCTGAGTTTCTGGCATTGTCTTCCCAACAGCTGGTACCTAACAGAGAGACCAGTAATTATGAGTAAGTGCTTGCTTCTTTTTATCAATAGTTGTAATTATAGGGGATAGTCTTCAGTCGCTGTGTGCGGAAGTCACTCTTTTGGACTGTAGTGACACTCTTGTGCATTCCTGGAGCCCGAAAGAGCCTCGCACACAAAATAATTACTGTACTGCAACTCTCACCGTCACAGGATTTGTAAGTCGAGGTGTGTAATATTAAATTCTTAAGTGACAGATCAATTAGAAACAGCCATTAAAAGTCTTTCTGGTTTGCCAGTGGGCTATGGAGTTTATGACTGGAACACTTGATTATTTTCCTATAAATTCAATGTAATTACATGCAGATGATTACAAACAACAGTCATTAGTATGCTTCAGTTGCCAACTATCCACCAAATCCTCAGTGAGTAATCTTCTCTAATCATCTCTAATTGAAAAATAATTAACATTATTGCAAAAGATAACAGTATAGGATAAACCAATAAACATGTCTGAGTTTAATTGTGGTCTTAGTCTTGACCTCTTTGCCTGAACAGAAGCAGTAAGACATCTCTCAATATATTCCATGCTGTGACATGTAGGCACACATTTCTCTTCAGGCTTAAAGTTACAGTATGTTGTGTAACACACCTAAAATAGTTGACTAATAGTTGATTAACATCCTATCCTCACTACTACAGATATCTTCTTTCCTGACTACAAATGGGTACAAGCGCTCAGACAAACCATAGCTTTTGGTGGAGTTTAGACATGGACACTTTGGATAATACTGGACATTGCAGAGTACTGGACATAACGGATTGTGTTGCCACGGTAATACCATGCGATGTTTGTAACTATATACACATTCAATACATCCACGTAAACAGAAAAACATCGGCTAGAAGCTCATCAAAACCAATTGCTGGAGAACAGAACACAATCCAAACAGGCACTTAAATGAGCCAATATAATCTAATGAAACAGACCGATGTGACAAATTTTGCTGTGCTAAGCTAACACTAAGCAGATCCAACAGTTCAAGTATTGTTTCTCTACCACTAAAATTCACTGAAGGAACCAAAGAAGACTAAAAATAAAGGTCTCATTATGAAGCAATGACCATTAATGTTGTCTGACTTTTGCTGTTTTCTGATCATAACTAATGCTGTCAACCAATCCATTGTTCTGTGTTACATTTAAACATTTAACATTTAAGACTATGGCCCAGCACTTCACAGGGTAATCTGTCATGAAGGTGAGCAGCAAGAAGTTGGGGTGGGGGTTATCAAAGTGTATTCTTATGTGGATTTGTCCGTAACACTGGTCTGGTCTGTTTGACCAAATACTGTATATAGCTGACCTCGATCTACTGCAGGTCATATACTGGTTTATCCACCTGGGTTTGATGTCTGAGATACAAGTTCATCACATAAACTGATGCATGCACAAAATGGAGTGTGATGCCATTGTTTTTGTTGCAGAAATTTTCACTTTGGGAAGCATTATTTCAACCTGAAATGCCACTTACTTATGGATGAGACGCCAAAACATGGAAAAAAAAAAATATCTTTTTTTGCCAAATATACATATTCTTATTTAAGGAGCATAAAATGATTCTTAAAATCTTTGAGTCATAACATAGACCAAGCACAAACTATAAACATACAGATGGTGATTTAAAGCTTTACAGGAAACATTCACTCTTGGCATGAATGTCATAGTTTGAGCTAAAAATACACCACTTATTTATGATTTTGCTTCCCAGTGTTTGCTCCGTTGGCATCCAAACTGTAATATCACCAGTTTGTTTTGCAGGATGAAATGAAATGGTGACAAAAAGTAAAAACACTTCAGGATTGCTGCAGCAAAACGGTTTGTATTCATTTCTTAACTCTAACAGATGGAGATTGAGATAGCATGACAGTGATGAATAGTGTGACTCGTCTCCCAAACTACCTGACAAATTTCCATTATTTGTGGTGACGCTTCAGAAACCCTCATTCACCATTCCTCATTAGTAGAAGAGTGAGCAGCTCACTGTTGTCATAGCAGACCCAGTGGGTAAACTCTGGGGGTACATCAGGACAGAAAGAGCATCAATTCTTGGTTTTGTTCTGCTTCAACAGTTGGTCCAGGGATGACGGGCAAACATTTAATACTATTCACGAAAAATCAGAAGATCATCAGATTCTTCTGGTTTGGTTCTTTAGCTTTTAATAGAAGATTTGCCATTTAATTTCATATACAAGGTTATATTTTCTTCATAGTATTTCTTTTAAGTTATGTGAAGGTGCTGTCTCAGTTTATATGAATGGAACTGGCCTTTTCTAAATTGACTTGACACTAGTGTCTAAGTCAATCTACTGATATGAATTGATGTTAAAGTACAACTTCAACTGAAGTACCGGCAGCTGATATTAGAGATGAACTTCCATCTGTGTGTTCACAAGAAGGCTGTTATCAACAAGGTTCCCGTGAGCTGTTACATCAAGAGCACCCAGCTGTCTGAGGACCATAAGGAACACTCCACGCACAGACATATGTTTTTTTTTATTATTATTATTATTATGTGTCACATTAAATTTTGCTTTCCTTGTCAAGGACTTTGCACCACCTCAGTCTGTTTCATCAGTTGAATCAGTTCCATACAAACTGTGGAAGAGTTTTCATTGTGCTCATTGGTTAAACATGTCTGTGGTGCAAATTCTTGTGAAATGAATAGTCTCCTGGTTCACCGTTACTGCATGCACATCCCATACACAACACATTTAACGTCAAGGTCAGGTCACATTTCCACCACAAACACATTACTCCAAAGTTTGTTTGGGACCACCAGAGGGGTGAATCTTAGTGGGGCTGTTTTAGGTTCTAATGTGTGTGAATAGATTTCAACCACAAATTACCATCCTATTTCAGCAAACACAGAAGTCCAGTAATAATTTTAGTCCTTGCAAATTATTATTATTTTTTTGTTGTTGTTGCTGCTGCACATTTATTCTGCCTATTACTTGGTTAAGAACTATGGAGGCTAGAGGCTAAATGATAAATGTTTTTTGAGTGCAAATTCAAGAAGCTTATGTCACAATATAGAATGAAGATCCACTGATCGGACAGGATAGGATAGGATAGCACGGAACACAGAACAGAACAGAGCATAGAATAATGAAGTTGAACGGAATAGAATTGAACAGAATAGAATAGAACAGAACAGAAGAAAATACAATATAATAGAATAGTTGAACCAAATAGAATAGAATAGATTAAAATAGAATAGAATATAATAGTTGAACTGAATAGAATAAAACAGAATACTTGAACTGAATAGAATATAATAGAATAGAATATTTATTGTCATAGTACACTGTAAAATGGAATTTAAAATGCAATCTTCGTTCAGGTGCAACATTGTTTTAAAAAGTTGATATTTAAATCAGACTATATAGGCTATGTAATTTTGCTAAACCCCCTAAAATACTAGAAAGAACTTAAGTCCTTCACAAAAGTAAAATCTCAAAAATGGTGACATGGATTCCATGCATGAATAGACTTTGTTCATCTCGTGTGAATAGAGGTATGAAACACATACCTCAGCAGTAAATGTCCAAATCACTGGAGGTCCACAGGGTTTACTACTCCTGTGTGAAGACAGATTTATCTAACCAAACTACTAAGTCCAGTTGTGAAAACATCTTTAATCACTGTGACACATGACTTGTTGTGGTAAACACTGAACATCCATCCATCCATTATGCATATACTCACTTATCCTTGTAGGGTCATGGGGGAGCTGGGGCCTGTATCAGCTGATGTTGAATGAGACGTGGCAGGCAGGAACAAGCCTTAGATGGCTCACCAGTTCATCAGAGGCCTGAAAGAAGCATTCATACTCATATGCAGACCTAAGGGGATTTTAGAGGCAGCAGTTAACCTATTAACCTGCACGTCTTTGGATTGAGGGGAGAAGCTTGAGGCAGGAGCACCCGAAGGAAATGCACTCCACACATGTCTAATGTATAGTTTATAGTATTTTTCCATGGTCCCATTTGTCCTTTTAATTCATCACTACTGCTGTATAATCAAATTTTGCTGAATTATTTAAATGCTTTTGTTTTATTATACATTATAGACTGTGATTAAGCCATGATTTAAAATAGTTTATTAATATAGATGAACACAGCTTTCCCCTGCCTATAACATATTCTGACATTTATTGCCAACCTGGGCAGAGTTACAAAAATACAGTATGCAGCTACACAACTAGGTTCTGTGCAATTTTACAACACATTTACATTTTCACTTTTTCCGGGTATATGATAGTAATGAGATAGATAGATAGATAGATAGATAGATAGATAGATAGATAGATAGATAGATTTCTTACTATACTGTACTATACAAGATTTATTCTGACCCAAACTGATTACACTGCATATAGTGTCACATGGATATACCATGCTCGAAAGAATGTAAAATTAATTTATGTTTTTAAATGCATTACCTGACAATACACCCCTGACAGGCTATAGCTCTTCATACTAAACTCTGCACAGTCTGACAAGAGGAAACAGGAGAAATCAAGGACAAGTTTTCCCACCCTTTCTCTCAGTCTCTATCTTTCTCTTGTGAAACTTCAGGAACTTGCAACATATTGTGTAATTTGACTGTGTGTGTGTGTGTGTGTGTGTGTGTGTGTGTGTGTGAGCATGTCGGTGTCCGCGTGTGTTCTGGCTGGTAGACCATTCGACAGAGGTTGTGTGTAATCCCTATTGTTGCTGAAATGCCACCGCTGTTATTAGGGAAGATTTATGTGCTGTGCCCAGGGATGGAGTCAGAATGCCAGTCTGTGTTTGTGTGTGAGTGTGTGTTATTAATACATTGCAGTAAGGGACAGAGTTACAGTGCCAGAATGCATCCATGTTTATGAGTCACTACCAGACGTAGCCAACATTTTTATAATCGACATATGGGACAGAATAGTATATATTCAGTTTATCTATTCACTTATCTTGTGTAGGTGTTTGGTACACAGTGTGCCTCTCTATTTTTAGACATGTTGTGACTCCGTGAAAGGCATCACTGTCAACTAGTTGATTGGATGGTGGTGTTTAATTGATGGATGTCACTGACACTCCTTTTATTGCTTCCACAATTCTTCTTAAATAACATATAAACAGATACATGCAATAATAAAGGATGATCGCGATATAAAAACACAAGGACACATGCATATACAGTAAGTACACACCATGTATATAGGTAACACTGACTACTGACTTCTAATAAAGTAGTTATGAGGAGTCCCACTGCTCACTATTAAAACAGTCCCTAGTGCATTACATCATTATGTGTTGTCAGGTATGTTCTCCCATCGCTGGAAAACATCAACATGTACAGTACTGTGCAAAAGTCTAAGGCTACCTCTAGCTTTGCTGCAATGAGTGATTTATTTCTCATTTTCTTCTCTAAAGATACAAGAAAATACAGAAAATATGTGCACAGCCTTAAACCACACACAAAAAACTGCAGTAAATTGGTTGTGAAGGTTAAAGTCATTATTTATTGTGACCTCTGTCGCCATGACAAGGGCCAGCACAAACAGTTAGAAACATCTGTTGAATGAAACCTGGTAGAAAACATCTGAAAATATATGCAGTAACTCTCATATTGTCTGAACAAAAGGTTTAAAAACATATTAAGTGTAAAGCAAGGTCACAAGAAATACTATCACTGTGGTTTGTAAAAGCTGTTTTTTCCTTGAAACTTTTGTTTTTAATACTGTACATGCTTCCCATGTATCTAGATCGTATCGTAATACAGAGATTCAGAAATGCATGTGTGTGGTTATTAGAAGTTTACTAAACCAATAAACCTAATATTGGCCTAGAACCTTTGCACAGTACTGTATATTACATAGAAACCACCCCTTCTTATTTGTATGTGCCAAAGAAAAACAATACAAACAATGCTTTCATTTGAGTTATTGAGTTTATTTCTCTTTTTTATCTATATATGACTATCCTTGCATCACAGTGCATTCATACACTTGTGACAGCAGTTACAAACAAATATATGTGTTGACAGATCACAAGTCATTGACCTCTAAGCTCAGTACAAAGATATTCAGACTACAAGTGCAGGATTCTAGTCTTTAGGCATAAACGTGTCACCTGGAGGGACACCAGAGGCTCTCCTCTTTCAGTGGAGTCCTACGGGGAAAATGGGCTCAGGTTCCTGAATAAACGACTGTTTTGTGAAAACTCTTGGTCCCATAACAATCAGACGACCCGTGTGATGATCTTTAACATCTTATCCATAAACAAAAATTACGATGCCACCTGATAAGATCCAACATTAACAAAAAAATGTTGTTTGCGACACCAGTGACTTTCTCATTTATGACAGTCTGTCATGAACAAAACACACAAGCATTTTTATCTCTTTTTTTCATTATATTGTCAAAGCCGAAGGTCAAATTAATAAAACAAAGTCAGCAGGTAGTAGGTTACAATAACTGATATAATTGGACATGCACATGATCTTAACCTAATTAGTCACAGGTTATGTTTTCATCAACAGTCAGACAGGTGACATTGTAATCTTTCATTTCACTCTAGTGACAAATTTGTCCAAAAAACAACAAGCAATCAATGTGATAATTCATTCATAAAACTGTACAGACATGAGGTCACAGTGATCTTGACCTTTGGCTACCAAAATATTCTCAGTTTGTCATCTTATCCATGTAAAAGTTTGCTTAAATTTTCTGCAACATTCCATCAAACCTATCCTGAGATACCGACATTATCTATATCAGATGGACCTGGTTGTAAAGTTACACCATGGACATGTGTGAATGGAAAACATACATCAACATCAAACATCAACTTAGCTAACATCAACAACTGTTCCAAGCACAAAACAAACTTAATGTCAGCGCATAAACATGTTTAAACCAGCCGTACTGACCCTGAAACTGTTACAGTGTTAAGATCTAAGTTATCCTGGGCCGCTGCAATCTGAAATAAAATAAAAAGCAATTCCTGCCTCTATCTTTACACAAAAGCTTCAAAATTGAAGCGGTCTGTCATTCTTATATAATCCTAATAAAAGACAGATTGAGCGATGGATAGACAAAAGCGACAAAAAAAATACATTAAATAAAATAAAAATACATCCCTGATTTTAATCATGAATCACCTAACAAGAGAGAACTGAACATAAGCGCAGGAGTCTATGATAGATGATGGATAAGGGCGTGCAAAGATGGGTCACCCTGTCCTCTTTACAAGGTCTTTTGATATTCACAAGAGCCCTTCTACTAGCTACATATGTCACGTGTCATTCATTTTATTTGTCTGCATCTCCCTTTGGCTGTGCGTGTGTATGTCTGGGTTTGTCCTTGCATGTTAATGTGCAGCTGAATCACGCATGCATGTGTGTGTGTGTGGGCGTGTATGAGTGGCTGTCAGGTCATATATGCAGTTCACTGAAGGATGGAACCAGTGAATAAGCAGCACCAATGTCATCTTGGAAGCTTCAAGAGCGCAGGAGATGAGAGGACAGAAATGAGGCAGAAGGAAATGCAAGAGGTTGACAGGAGAGAATAGAAAGGCAGGATGATATGAGGAGAAGAGACTGGAAAGAGATGAAAGGATACAAAAGGACAGCCAGGGGTAAGGAGGTAACAATGATTTCTACAAACTACTGGCCGGAAGGAACGCTCGTTTAGATCCACTCCTGTCTGCTTGTCATACAACTCTTTTTTTTTTTTTTTTTTGCTTACCTTTATGCTTTGAATCCCGTCTCCAGGTCTTTCCCTGTTTTCGTCTCTCCATTATTCAGACAAGCGTTCGTTTTCCTGTGTGGTCATGTCACATTTGTTATCCATATAGATCATCCTTTCCTCTTTCTTGTTCTTGCCCCAGTTGTTGCTGTCCCTTCCTGCTATCAAGCATTCTTCTCAACATCGCTTTGCTGCTGTGTCAAAGTAAAACTCTCTGCTGGATCCAGGTTTCAGTTTGGCAGTCCTCAGTTGACCAATAATCCCAAAAATCCAAAAGTTGACCCCATGTGAGCTTTAAAATGTGATAATACTAGTAAGTGAGATTTTTCACCCTCTCTTAAGCTGTTGTGTTTTACCATATACATAGTTTTAATTAACAAATGTAAACCCAGTGTGACTTTCATGACAGTTCCCAAATGATTTTTTTCTCTCTATTTAACCTCTCCTATGTGATTTATCACCATTTATTGTAATATTATCCTCTGCATTTTGCATCTTTTCAGTGAAAGTTATCTATTTTCCAATGTTTAACTCACTGATCATGTAGATGTTCATAAAAGCTCAGAGTAAAGTCAAAAGTTATTGTATCAAAACAGAAGAAACTGAAAAAAAAGAAAACTAAAGAAAAAGTTACTGTTTCAGCAAGTCTATCATTAACTGAACATAAACACAGTGTGTCCAGCTCCTGTCATTGATCCAACTCCATGGGTTTTACTGGTGAATCCATATTTTTGAAGATGACAGTGATCACTCCGTCCAAATGGGTCAAATCTGATGACCATGAAAACATGACAAACTGTATTTTACACCAATTACTTACATGGATTGATAGGATTAGTGGATCAACTGGTATTAAACATTTAAGACCAATAGATGTTTTATGTGACGGTGGATGTTTGGGTCTTTATGGGTTAAATTAGATAAAATACCATGGTATTAACTTATTAAATTCATCCCATGGAAACGTAAGTGTACCTGCTTCTTTATAAGGACTGCATTGCACACCTTGTGTTTCTGTCCCTACATTTCTATCATGACAGGCAACAGCTATGAACAGTTAAAACAACACAAAACAGGTACAGTTAAAACACACACATAAATACACATATAAGTAAATAAATAAATAATATCCTCCTGACAACCAGTAATGCATTTTTGTCCTCTGTAGTGGACAAGAGTATCACAGCTCTATTGAAAATAAATAAATAAACACTGTCCACTGCAAAGAACATTCCACAAAAATTTTTAAAATGCATCTGAAAAAACTGTTGCATCGTGCTGTTTCCAATAAAAGCAGTTATGTAATGTAAAAAAGCCAAAGCTTGTACTTTCCGGGGTAGTCAGGAGGATATGATATTATATGATGACAAAGATCCAGACTGATCCAGAGTGATAGGGGCATCTGGGTGAGAAGATAGGTAGATGAAGTGGTTACCCATCATGCCTAGTGCCTACTGTACAAGTCTGTGGAGGCAGCGTTATGGTCTGTTTCAGTTGGTCAGGTCTAGGTTCAGCAATGTCACGTGTCTGTAAACTGAGGTCAGCTAAACCGGAATAAACTGAATGACCAGGTTCAATGGATTTGACTCAGATGGGACAAGCATATTCAATGCCATGACTCATCAGGCTCATATTATGGATAGAGTGGTTCAGGAGCATCAGGGAGCATCATTTTCACACATGGATTGGCCAAAAGAGTCCAGACCTGAACCAGATTGAGAATTTTTGGGATGTGCTGGAGAAGACCTTATGTGTAGTCTGACTCCTCTATGACCAACACAAGAGCTTAGTGGAAAATGAGTGTAACTGAACAGAAATAAATATTGTGACATTGATTGCAATGTTCTATAAGCACTGTGTGGCATAAATGAGTAGCAACATATTATGTGTAACTTGCGTGTATGTATTAATTTATACATCAATTACTAACTTTTCTACTTTTGATATCATACACATGTGATAAACAGTGTTTTCATCCATTTTGCCAACTGTGGAATCTTCTGGATTGTTAATGTTGGAGCCTATCCCAGGTTGCACACCCTGGATGTGTTGCATGGCTGACATAGAGAGAGGAACAACCATTTATTCTCCCATCACACGTATGGACAAATTACAGTGACCAATTAACCTATTTGTCTGTGAACAGTGGCAGGAAGCAGAGATAGGGAAAACATACAAACTCCAAACAGAAAGGCTCCAGCTGGCTGACGCTGTGTTCGACCTTCTTGCTGTGAGGCAACTCCGCTAATCACTGCACCACCGTGCTGCCCCTGTACTAATTAATAAGGTGGAATAACCGGTGTGTAGGTGTAAATCTGTTACAGTGGTTTGCCAAAATGTGGCCCAATTTTGCTGTATCCACCCAAAAGTATTTAGAAATGTGGCGAAGACATATTGCCAAATTTACACCAGCCATAAAATTATGACCTTTGACAGGCAAAGTGGTATTAATTTGGATTATCTCATTACAGTGGGACGTGTCAGTGGGTGACTGCAAGTGAGCATTTAGTCCTCGAAGTTGATGTGTTAGAAACAGTAAAAAATTAGCAAAAGTAGGGATCTGAGGAACTAACTGGGGAGAAATTGTGATGGTCAAATGACTGGGTCAGAGCATCTCCAGATCTTGGCAAGACAAGGCCAGTTTATTTGTATAGCACAATTTATACACAGGGCAATTTACAGTGCTTTACAAAAATGGAAAAGAGACAAGTTAAAAACACACAATTACTATTAAAGCATAATCAATAAAACATATACAATTATCCATTAAAATAAAGTAAAAGAGAGGAGTGCAGATAGAACCCTTTCAGTTGTTATATGCACAGCTTCACTGTCTTTAGTCCTGACTCATGGGCACCAGCAGAAGACCTGTCCCCGAGGTTCTCTGGGTCCGAGATGGTTCATATGAGATCTTGTTGTTCATTCCCAGTGTTAAAGTGGTTTGTACTGACCAAAAGTATCTAAGGAACAACAACCGGATTTAAACCAATCAGTCCTCTATGGGAGCAGAACATTATCACCATCTGTCTAATATTGTGTAGGTTCCCATTTTTCCACATAAACAGCTCTGACCTGAGGCCTAGATTCCACCAGACCTCTGAAGGTGTGCTATGGTGTCTAGACCAAGACCTTAGCAGCAGATCCTTGAAGTCCTGGAAGTAGAAAGGTGGGTCTCCATGGATCAGATTCACTTGTCATCACCTTCTACAGATTCTCAATTGTCCTGAGGTTGGGATGTCCTTCTTTAGTCCATTTTTGGTCGGTTCTAACCACTGCAGACCAGGAACACCCAACAACATACCTGCACTTTACACTATTTATTATACTATTTTTTTAAAAAAAATATATATATCCTTAACTATTGTGCAGAGCCTGAGTGCAACGACATTTCAAACTGTATTCACTTTGTTCATACTTGATGACAATAAAGTCTGTCTATGTCTATGTCTAACAAAACCTGCAGTAGTGGAGATGCTCTGACCCAGTCATGCCCGCTACAGTATGGACCTGGTCAAAGTCGCTCAGTTCCGTATGTTGATCGTTTTGCACTTCCAACACATCAGCTTCGAGGGTTAAATATCCACTTGTTTCCCAATATATCCAACCAAGTGAAAGGTGTCACCGAAATAAATTATCAATATGATTACCACTTCTCCCATCAGTGGTCAGATCAGTGTGTACCCGAAGATGGATGTACCTGGATCATTTATGTGAGCCAAAAAAGTCAGAAAAGAAGACATTGCATTTGACCCGTATACAATCCCTCTGTAGCGTCTGAAACAGAGGAATCAGTGAGGCTCAAACAGACAGGTCCATCTCTTTTATCTTCTCTTTGATGTCCCTCATCCTCCCTCACTTTAATCTAACACTTTTATCTCTGCCCGGCTAGATTTGTATGTATTTGTATTTTTCTGTTTGTTGTAGGTCTTTGCTTGTAATTTGCATAGAAAGCAAGATTTGTTGGTTCAATCTCAAAACGGCCTCACACACACACACACACACACACACGCACGCGCACACACATACAAAAGCAGAGAGGGAAAGTATACAAAATCTCACAGTATTTAGTCTGTGTCACGGTGGGTAAATAGAATGAACTGTGGAGTCTGGACCAGTAAGTACTTTAAGGCTCCGTGTCTAACCCATCATTTGATGTCAAAAATCCCCAATGGCCCCCGCTTTTATGAATGAAAAGGTCATTCTCGATTTCAGATCTAAGCACAGAATAACTGATGGAGAGGGTGCACACATTTTCATGCACATACACTAGCTCAGATACTTCAACTGACACACAGACATACAAATACAAACAAATTTAACATAACTGGCAACAGATCAGAGACAGTTTCCTTTTCTAATCTCCGAAAATCTCTGTCCACTTTCATGGCTGAATGTCAACACTGTCACGCTGACAAAAGCATGACTTAGCTTTTTCTTAGAGGTAAGACACCCATTAGATCTGGGGTGACTCTTGGTTTAACTATCACAGAAGACAGTGAAAATTGTTAAAATGTGTAACAGTATGCCCTGGAGTGGAGCTACTTTCAAGTATGAGCGATACATGTTCCGCACTGTTACACACTCCAGACTTGTGAAAGGACTATTAAAGCTCAGAACATCAGAATCAAAACGGAGCGGCAACACAACTCAGATACAAAGCTGATTTAAAGCATTTATTCTACTATCAGTATCTGTGTCTATCCATACAGTGACTTCAGCAAAAGTTTATTCAGCTGCAACAAGTGAAAACTTTTGCCGTGTGAAATGTTTCCACAGTGATGGAGGCCACACTATGACTGAGGAGCATTTTGACTTCTATTAAATATATCAAATTAGATGGTAGTTCATCTACAACTCAGACTCCTTGAGCTTAACTGTTACATAATAATAATTAAATTCAGTCAGTCAGTCAGTCATCATCTGAACCCGCTTAATCCTCACTAGGGTCACGGGGGTCACTTGGAGCCTATCCCAGCT